>JAXQQM020082204.1:0-184559 GCA_034641835.2 Pinus albicaulis
ATCACCAAAAATGGATGAACATAGCCCCCAAACAGCTCCAGCACTGAAATGGCCCTGATGGCCCTGAAAGCTTCCCTGAAGCTAAACAGTGAGAAGAATTCCTCAAAAGGAAAAACGAGCTGTAGAAATGGATTCAGAATGCTGAAAAACTTCAGGAATGATCTTCATTCCACATTAACTGGCTGCACAATTCCCAATGCAGCTCCCAAACTGATTTGGCCCTAGTGGCTCCTGGAACTTCCACGAAGAAAAATCACCTGCAAACGGCCTCAGATGGCTGTGAAACCTGTGCCAATGGCTTCAGAAGGTCGAAGAGACCCAAAATCAAAAAAAAATTCGTCTTCAAAGACCTCCCCTAGCAAAATTTATGCCACATTTACTAAACTGCCAGTTTGGGCTAAACAACCTCCACTAAATGTGGAGAACTGGAGTTAACTCCAGTTAAAAATGGCATTACTCCAAGTATGTCGGGCGCGCTCTAAAAATGGCGGACGGTTAACTCTGGGCAATAAATGTTATGGTTATATTTCTCCGCGTTCATATGTGTCGGCGGTTTGCAACGGTTTCATTTAATATATATACGTTTTATAATAAAACGCCATACCACAACCAATGTTTTTTAACCGCCCGTTTACATAGCGCGCCGACTGTCTTGGCTTCGGGTTCCGCGCTGGTGGTTACATGGGAAGGGGGCTGGCCCCCTTTCGGGCCCCGCCCAAACAATCCGCACAACTTTTAAACAACTTTGCCACCAACGTAAATAAGAATCATCGTTGGCCTAATGGTTAAGACGTTGGGTTGATACATGTCCGGTCCTGCATTCGAATCCGGCCGCTCCACCAAAAATTTTAATATGCCATTTCCAACTTGACTTGGGGCCCACGTGGCGGCCTCCGGGCTAGCCACGTGGCGCCTTCTCATTGGCTGCCAACGGAATATTCCCCAGAATATTTTGCGAAATATTCCATGGAATATTCCCAGAATATTCTGTGGAATATTCTTTTTTTAATAAAATTTTCAATGAAGTCAAATTTGGCATTTTTAATGAAAATTGAGAAATCTTCAAACTTGAATAACTTCTGCATACGGCGACCGTTTTCCGAACCGTTCACGGCGCCGGAATCAGGAAGACGAGCTCTATCCGGTCGTTCAGGTTCAAACTAGTTCTGAGCACCTTCATTTTTGACCATTTTACGACACTTGGTCCTGAGCTCCTGATCATTCTTAGAGGAATTTCTCCTCTTAAGTCTAGGTCATGAATTCAGCAATAACTAGGAGTAGCATTTAGTTACATAAATGTTCCAAAATTCACGCAATGGTTCTAAGCAGGGTAGAGCCCTCGGGCTTAACAGGAATTGACACAAACGACAATGTCTCCATAACGAAAAACTAAATCTAGAGCTCACGATTCCGCAGGTACCCTCAAAGCTAGAACTGGCCTTCACTCCAACAAATCTTAAAACCCTATGGAGAAACCAGTCTCTGTCAGGCAACATTAAAGTCAGGAATTGCAAAACGAAGCACCTCAATGGGAGGAAATCACAGTGTGTGAACCCAAGGCAGTTGAGTATGGTGAGATACCTGTTCAAAAATGAGAAAAGAAACATTAGAAAATACCATACTTTCCAATCTTGCGGAGAAAAGGGAAACAGTAAGGAAACAAAAAGAAAACAGAGTAAAAATTGCAATACATTTGTTGAACAAATTCCGCAAACTATGAAAGAAAAGCTGCAAAGAGCAAGGGTAAGAGTAAGTCTATGAAAAAAAAATGAGAGGAAATAAACTTAGTGAATTAATAAACATAAATCTTGAAGCAATCAGTTGGCTTACCTCCCAGAGTGAGAGGGTACCACAAAGGGAAATTCGGCATGAGAAGTTGGAGTACGCATAACCATGAAGAAAATTGCCAAAACATATAGAAATTCAAAAACATATTTAAACTAGAATTTATTGCAAATTTGAGCGCCTAGCAAGTGGTGCAAAGCCATTGATAGCTCCCTGCGAAATAATAAAATGAAGAGTATATTCAACTTAATGATGAAACTCAATAATGTCGTAAGGGATTAAGCCCCAAAATGTGTGAGTGAAATGGTTATATCTGGTTCGAATTACTCCATGGCAAGCGGGATTGAACTGGTAAAGGATTTCCAGTCGACAGAGTTCAGGCCACAATGGAGTTGTAGAGGAGAAACACTGGTGGAACTCACAACGTGAAAATGAAAGAATTGGTTGGGGTTTGCGGTAGTCGATACCCTAAATGGGTACCGAAATAATCCATACCATAGATCTTAACACTCCAAATCCAACAGTGGATAGCAGGATAGATGTTTGCATGCAATTCAAATCCCCAGATGTAGGTACAGTGCAGCGAATCCACCTTATAACACTTAATCTTTGATGGGACTTAATATTCCAGGAATTAAATCAAACGTATAGGTTTAATATATGCAATTATCACACCGTCCTCCAAATAATTAATCATATGTGTTATGAGTATTAATATCACACAGTTAACGAGATTAAGCTCACAAGTGTCACACACATAGAGACAATGCAACTGGCTTAAGGTATGGAGGATTAACCAAGTTGATATAATATTTATATACATTTAATTTGTATGTTCGCATTAATATTATGGAGCTATGGGGTATAATATAGTAAGTGTTAAAAATAAATATTATTACTGTGATGTATGTTACAAGTGGTATCAGAGCAGTGTTCATACGCTGGAAACCAATGGGTCACCTGATGTGATAAATTGTTGTGTGTAAATGGTGCACAGAAAAAGAAATAACATAGTAGAAGACAAAATGAGGAGGGGTTCGACACAACAAACACTCTGGAATGTAGGTAAACCTACACCCCAGTCCTGTTTAGAAATGAATCTGGAAATGTGGATTCAACTAAGTGTAGATCAGCACCAGGAGACCAGTAGACTGTTGGAAGAACAACAACATTAAACCAGTATACTGCTAAGCACTGTGCAGAAGTTACATGAAGAAATGGTCCAAGTTAGGAGTGATAATGAACGCTTCATGTAAGAGCGGGAAATGATACTCAAAAGCCTTTCTGATAAACAAAATCAAGGAGTGTTACAACCCAGCCCTAAAATAGATATGAAGGAATAAAATGAATGACAAGCTAAGGACCAAACTAATGACAGAGTGGAAAGAAGGCATTCACAATGAAGTAAAAAGAATAGGAATTATAATGAGGTTTATTCGGGTAATGTATTGGAACAACAAGAAATTAAGAAACAAAAATTAGAGTTACAGGGTGAGTTTTGAAAGATTAAACCACATACATTTTATGGAGAAGTGGAGGAGGTGGCAGAAGCTTGGATGATTAATATGAATAAATATTTTTAAGTTTATGAGCACATCAACAACCTTAAACCTCGTTTTTCCATTTATCAGTTGCGAAAAAAAGCTACCTTGTGGTAGGAAGAAGTCAAGAATGTTCACAGTATTAAAGACCAAGACGTGACATGGGATGAATTTCAGCAATAATTTAAGGGAAAATATCTAACAGAACATTTATATGATGAAAAGTCCAATGAATTCCATGATTTGAGGCTGGGTCAAATTCCAATGGATGGATACATAACTAAGTTCACTTCATTACTAAGATATGATCCTTATTTAAGGGATGAAAAGGCTAAGGTCCAGCAGTTCTTGAGTAGTTTTCCGACCCACATGAAATAAAAAATTTAGTTCATGAATCTAAGGACCATAGATGAAGAAATTCATAAAGCGAGAATGTGTTACCAGTAGTCCAAGGCAAAAGGAAAAATAGGCAAAAATTGGCAGCCAAGAAACGAGAAGAAAAACAGTTCAAATTACAAAAATGCTAGGACTAATAACTTTAAGAATTATGCAAGGAATTTACTGAGCAAATAGTTTAGAAGAAACCATCAAAGAACTTGGTGGCCTATGGAAGAGAAGCCTAGAGAGGCTTCCAGCAAGCCAGAACATGTACAAAACCAGAAACCACCTCTACAATTCTGGGGGTGTCATGAGGCTCAGTATTATAATAATTTCCCATAGTGGGGAAGAAATGATACGGTATCCAATTTGCAAGAAGCCTGTACAGTGGATGATGTAGCCCGAAAAATACCCATAATTAATCAAGCTTTGGAGGATCAGTGGGCGGATTATCAACCAACGACGATAGAACTGGAAGGTAAGTTACTTTCACAATATGCTTCTATTTTGGTTGACCTGGATTCCAGTTTAAGTTATGTAAACCCCAGAATAGTAGAGATTTGTAAATTACAAAGTCAAAAATTCAAAAATCCCTGGTTGGTACAACTAGCCACTGGGGCAAAGAGGAAAGTTTGTGCCAAAGTGCCAAATTGTAAACTGGAAATTAGAAACCAAGAGTTAAATATGGAATTGAATGTATTTCCTTTGGGTCCTATGATGTAATATTGGGCATGGATTGGTTGGAGGGACCTTGGTCTTTGGTAGACTGTAAAGAGAAAATTATCTATTACAGGATGCCAGATGGAACTCGTCAAGAATTACAAGGGGTAAAGAAGCCATTACAGTTACGTCCTATCACAGCGTCCCAATTGAGTAAGTTTATTTGAAAAGGATGTCAGATATATGCTATTCAAGTGCGTTTTTATACTCTAAAGAGAATACCCCTATGCTAGAAAGCATACCAGTAATATAATATTTCATGGACGTGTTTTCAGAAAATGTGCTAGGTTTACCTCCAAGAAGGGATATTGATTTTACGATTGAACTGATGCCAGGATCATCACCAATCTAAAGAGCACCATATTGGATGAGTGTACCGGAGCTTACTGAACTGAAAATGAAACTACAAGATTTGTTGGACAAAGGGTATATTCGATCCAGTGTGTCTCCTTGGGGAGCACCACTGTTATTTGTAAAGAAAAAGGATGGAACCATGCGAATGTGCATGGACTACAAACAAATCAAAAAATTGACAATAAAGAATAAGTATCCTTTGCCACAGATAGATGACCTGTTTCATCAGGTGAAGGGGGCAACTGTATTCTCAAAAATAGACTTAAGTTCTAGATATCACCAGATCCAAATTAAAGACGAGGATATCTACAAGGCTGCCTTCCGTACCTGATATGGGCATTATGAGTTTGTGGTATTACCATTTGGTTTAACTAATGCACCAACAACATTTATGAGGCTGATGCATGGCATATTTCACCTATATTTGGATAGATTTTTTTTTATATTCATTGATGATATTTTGATTTATTAAAAAAGCATGGAAGAGCACAAAGAGAACTTAAGGATAGTGTTGGAGATGTTACGAAGACATCAGTTGTATGCCAAGTTCAGCAAATGTGACTTTTTCAAAGAGCAGATACAGTATCTAGTCCATGTCATTTTTTATAAAGGAATAGCGTTCGATCCAGAGAAAATTAAAACTATTATGGAATGGCGAGTACCATAAAATGTGGTAGATATTCGTTCCTTTATGGGGTTGGTTGGATACCATCAACAATACATTGAAGGATTCTCAAAGATTGCCTTTCCAATTGCATCTCTATAGAGAAAGGGAAAAATATTTAAATGGACAAGTGAGTGTCATATTAGTTTCAAGAAGTTGAAACATTTGTTGACCACTGCCCCGGTGTTGAGGGTAGTTGACCCCAATAAAGAATTTGAGGTTTGTACCCATGATTGTAAGGAAGGTGTTGGGGAAATTTTATCGCAAGAAGGAAAATTTCTTGCCTATGAATCAAGGAAGCTAAAGGAGCATGAACAATGATATTCATCCTATGACTTAGAACTGATAGCAGTACTGCATGCACTCTGAGTATGGAGGCACTACTTGTTAGGGAAGAGATTCGTGATAAATACCGACCATAGCATTCTAACCAGCTACTTTAAGCAAGTTGATTTAAATGCTCGCCAGGCAAGGTGGAATGATTTCTTAAGCGAATTTGATTTTGATATACATCATGTGAAAGGAAAATAAAATCGTATGGCAGATGCTTTAAGCAAAAAACTTCATTGTATATATGAACTTCGTTATAATGAAATCGAATGTAAATTTTTGGATCAGATAAAAGAGGAAGTCGAGAAGGATCCTGAATACTGATTTTTATGGCAGCAGGTGGAGGAATCCAAAAGACAGGAAAAACCTTCTTATTATGGAATTAACAAAGACCAATTATTAATCTTCAAAGGAAAGTTATACATTCCGAATCGAATGAACTTAGAGGATCTGATCATGAATGAGTACCACCGCAAAAATTATTCGGTACACCCAAGATATCAGAAAATATTAACAGCAATTAGAAAAGTTTATTTCTGGCATGGTATGCAAAGAAATATTGCAGAGTACTTAAATAAATATCTGGAATGTCAACAGGTTAAGGTGGAACATCAACACCCAGCCAAATTGCTGCAGCCTATACCAGTACTTGAATGGAAGTGAGAAGTTATATCCCTAGATTTTATTACCAGTTTACAAAGTTCAAAGAGACACAATGAATCTATTATGTTGGTGGTTGATAGATTGAGTAAGGCATCACACTTCATACCAGTACAGTCTACTTACAAAACCATGAAAATAGCAAATATCTTCATGAGAGAGATCTTCAAACAACATGGCACTCGAAATACTGTGATATCTGATAGGGACGTGAAGTTTACCTTATCATTATGGAAGTACCTGTTTATGGGTTTGGGAACCCAAATAAATTTCAGCATCGTTTATCATCCCTAGACGAATGGACAAATTGAGCGGGTGAATCAAATCTTGGAAGATATTTTGCGCATATATGTGATGCAGTAGCCAATGAAATGGGAAGAATATCTGCACTTGGTAGAATTTGCATACAATAATGGTTACAAAGATTCTCTTAAGATGATCCCCTTTGAAGCTTTGTATGGGTGACAGTATCGTACTCCCATCAATTTGAGCAGCCCCAAAACCAAGTTGATGCTTGGACCAGAGATTTTGGCTGAGATGGAATCGAAAGTGAGAAATATGAGAAAAATCCGAAAGCAGCTTAAGATCGGTAGAAGGTATATGTAGATAAAAAACAGACTTACCGAGAATATGAATTGGGTGATCATGTGTATGTAAGGATTAAACCTAATAAAAGCACACTAAGGTGGCACTCTTGTGCCAAGTTGCCTCCCAGGTTCTATGGACCTTTCCAAATATTGGAAAGAGTGGGACCTATGGCAAATCGTTAGTTTTACCCAGCCATATCTAGGTGCACAATGTGTTCCACATATCCTTACTAAAATGATATGTGCATGACCCAAAGCATGTAATCCACTGGAAAAGTATTTAGGTGGGGTAATATTAGAAAATCCTATCTTAAATACCAAGTTGTATGAAATTTTAATTCAAGTTTTTGTTGAATATAGGTCAAACCAGACTGCGAATTTCTGGTCGAACCTCAACATATAATCAATCGGAGAGAAATCATGCTCTAGAGGCAAACCATCGCCCAAGTTAAAGTGCAGTGGAGGCACTTCAGCTCGGATGAGGCTACCTGGGAAGACGAAGGATTTGTGCTTGAGGATTACCCAGAATTGTTTTTCGAGTTGGAATGAAACATCGAGGATGGTGTTTACTTCCAGAGGGGGAAGTTGTGACAACTGGCTTAAGTGAAAACTAATTATTATGTTATTTATTTTAAAAGAGACTAAAAATTCTTTTTTTTAGAATGGGATTATGAATGATGAACATAAATTAATTGTGTTTCTTTTTTGGAAATAAAATTTAACTATAGAATTGTGATACCATAAAATTTAAAAAGGACAGATGATAAAAGTATTCCAAGAACTGAGAGTGGCTGAACAGAAAACTGTTAAAAATAATTACCTTTCCTCTGGGTTAAAAGCACATCCCAGTGAGGAAAAAAGGTTATGTTCTATGACTGAGGAGAGGTGGGAGGAGAGTGAACATTCCTGAGCTCGTGGTGACTAGTGGAAATACTCAGTGTTCCTGAATCCTGGAAGAGAAGAGTACTGGACTAGGGGTCTCGAGGTCTCTTCAGGAAAAAATTGTCAACCTACTCATCTCAGGTGTGGATCACGGGGGGAGATGAGGACGTAATTGCTTCTCTCACGATAGGGAGGACATCATCAGCAAGTCTAAAACGAGATAAGTAACAAACTACAGAAAATAGTAAGAACTGGAACTGTTGTTTAGACAGAATATTTTTTATACAGAAAATGTTTCTTAAATTATAAAATGAATATCTTTACACAAAAATTTTTAGATATGTATTTATCTGTATTTATTTGAGTAATCCATAAGTCACATTAGTACCATTGATTATATACTATGTGTGAAGCTACATTTATGGAAGTTATGGTTTGTATACAAGAAAAGTAGTGTTTACATTATCAAGCAAAACAAACCAAAAAACCCTCTACAGGGAGTAAAATCCATAAAATTGTTAGTTCAGGTCCATGGTCAAAACTCTGGACCCCGAACTAGTTGTAATCTGTAAATCTCTAATATACTCGGACAGTAGAGTTGTGGGAGAACAACTCCAAATTTTAAATGGTCTCGACACCTCTAATAACTGAAAGAGATAATACAGATTATTTTTCCTGATAGAAGAATGAAAACCTGTGTCTGAAGCGCAATATATACATACAAATCTTAGAGATAGCATGTGCAATAAAAACCCATAAATATAATCGCCATTGTAAATATAATTTACATCGAAAGTAATCTCTCTACAAAACTAATGTAGAAAATAGGAAATTAAATATTTTTCGGACTAGAGAGGTCACGAGTCTATTCTAAAATCATACGAAGACTCCAGTAAAGAAACCAAAAACCATACTTATACACATTCAAGAGAAAATGACATTTTCTGCCATTGCTAATCTAAAGGAGTAAAACCATATTAAAAAAAGAAAGGTTGAATGAGTTATCATTCGAATATGCAGAAGATTCAAATAATTCATTCATAGTAATGAGGCAAATAATATTTTAGACTAAGATTCAAATATATTAAAAACACTGTGCTTAGAGGAATTTCTCCTCTTAAGTCTGGGCCATGAATTCAGCGATAGCCAGGAGTAGCATATATTTACAAAAAATTTCCAAAATGCATGCAATAGTTCCAAGCAGGGCAGAGCCCTTGAGCTTAGCAAGAATTGACACAAACAAAAATGTTTCCATAACAAAAAAACTAAATCTAGAGCTCACGATGCCACGAGTACCCTCAAAGCTAGAAATGGGCTTCACTCCAACAAATCTTAAAACCCTACAGAGAAACTAGTACTTGTTAGGCAACGATAGAGATGGGAATTGCAAAACGAAGCACCTAAAGGGGTGAAAATCACAATGTGTGAACCCAAGACAGTCGAATATGGTGAGATACTTGTTCAAAACCGAGACATGAAACATTAGAAAAGACCATACTTTCCAATCTTGCGGAGAAAAGGGAAACAGTAAGGAAAAAAAGTAAATAGAGTAAAAATTGTAATACCTGTGTTGAAAAAATTGCGCAGACTATGAAAGCAACACTGCAAAGAGTAAGGGTAAGATTAAGTCTATGATAAACAGATGAGAGGAAATAAACCTAGTGAATTAATAAACATAAATCTTGAAGAAATCAGTTGGATTACATGCCACAATGAGAGGGAACCACAGAGGGAAATTCGGCATGAGAAGCTGGAGTACGCATAGCTGCAAAGAAAATTCCCAAAACCTGTAGAAATTTGAAAACATATTTAAACTATAATTTCTTGCATATTTGAGCACTTAGCAAGTGGCGCAAAGCCACTGCTAACTCCTTCAAAAATAATAAAACAAAGAGTATATTCAACTTAATGATGAAACTCAACAATGTCGTAAGGGATTAAGCCCAAAAATCTGTGAGTGAAATGGTTATACTTCGTTCAAATTATGCCATGGCAAGAAATATTGAACTAGAGTAAAGGATTGTTGGTCGACAGAGTTCAGGCCACGACAAAGTTGCAGAGGAGCAATGCCAGCAGAACTCACAACGCGAAAATGAAAGAATTGGTTGGGGTTTGCGGTGGTCGATACCCTAAATGGGTATCTCAATAATCTCCACTGTAGATCCTAACACTTCAAATCCAATGACGGACAGTAGGACAGATGTTCACATGCGATTCAAATCCCCAGATGTAGGTACAATACAAAAAATCCACCTTATGACACTTAATCTCCGACGAGACTTAATATTCGAGGAATTAAATCAAACGTATAGGTTTAAGATATGCAATTATCGCACCATCCTCCAAAGCATTGACATATGTGTTATGAGCATTAATATCACACAGTTAACTGGATTAAACTCACAAGCATCACACACATAGAGACAATGCGACTAGCTTAGGGTATGGAGGATTAACCAAGTTGATATAATATCTATATACTTTTACTTTGTATATTCACAATAATAGTTTTACTTTGTATGTTTGCAATAATATTATGGAGCTATGGATATAATATAGTAAGTATTAAAAATTATTTTATTATTATTGTGATGTATGTTACACTACCTATATGATAAAAACACTCTCTCAGGTAAAATAATGTCTTCGACTTTTATCTTTTACAGAAAACGTAGGTGCAACAAGGTCATGGTTTAGCTACGAATTTGTTAAAACTTACTCACCTATAAAGAATTAAGGACAATTTTAATATTAAAATTAGAAATAGAATAATAAATATTAATTAGGGGTTTTTTAATGATAATTTAAATAAAATGGTTTGCACTTCTAGAGATTTCATCCCTCTCAATTCTCAATAGATTCTCACTTGAAAATAATATAAGTTGGTAGAAATAATAATCATAATAATTTAAAATAAGGTTATAATTTAATTAATTTTTATGGTTTTTGTAAACAATGTTTAGGTGTTTATAATGGATTGATGGGTGTGAATATTTCATGCTGATTTTAATTTTCTCAATTATAAATTTTATAAGGTAGAATAATAATGAAAAAATAAATTTTAACCAAAAATATTTGTTTTTTATTAATTCAAATATTTTTAATTTTGATATTTCAATTGATTTAAAATTCTTATTTCTTTTATAATTTCCATAATAATAAAAATCAGTAAACATTAATTGAGCCTAGAGTCCCCTTGTACAACCTAGTATGTCTAAGTTTGCCTAAGTTTGTCTCTCAGTTAGTTCCATTTAAAATAAAAATAAAATTTAAAAATTATGTTTTAAATAAAAAGGTAATATAACCTATAATAATAAAAATAAATAAATAATATGTTGTAAAGTAATTGGAAGTAAAAAAATGTGTGTAAGATGTTTAAATCTTATAATTTGGTTACTAATAAAATATTTTAATACAAATTAATATTGACATATACTTAAAAATATGTTAATATTATAAATTCATTTTAATTTGCATCATAAAATGTGTCGATGTATCATGTTATGTAAGATACTTATAAAGTATTTTAATACAAATTAATATATATACTTAAAAATATGTTAATAATATAAAACCATTTTAATTTGCATCATAAAATGTGACAATGTACATGTTATATAAAATATTTTAATGTCAATTGGATAACATTATATATCATTTTAAATTAAGTTTTTATTGTTAAAATATTTATTTGGTCCTATATGCACTCTATAATACAATTTAAACAATGAAAAATAACATTGTATTTTACCCTCTAAAAAAGTTTGCACGTGAAGAAATTTGATCTCTCTCAGCTGATGTTACATCCGTACTTCAGAAATTATTTTAGAAATTTTATTTTTATAGAATTTGAGTGTTTGCATATAGATATATAATATTGTTCTGTATGGAAGATATTTTAGTCATGTTTTGTCTCATTTTACTTGGTCAAATAACATAAAATTAAATTATATATATATATATATATATATAGAGAGAGAGAGAGAGAGAGAGAAATTTAACTCCATAAAAATACATTAAAAAAATAAAATTAAAAAAATTATTATTATTATTATAGTTAATAATTCAATAGTCTAGATTCATCTTAACTCGAGATATACCAAGTACATAGAAGGATCTAAGGTATAAACCTCTTTTACATTAAAAATGTATTGTTATCCCTCTTGGCACTTAGTAGATCCAAAGTTAACATGGATCTAGGATGGTATTATAATTTCTACAATTAATATATATATAAGTGCACCTATATGTGTTGTCCCTAATCAGCCACTGGAGGTTGGTATTGATGTTAATAGGCTTCTAGAGCTTGCATGATGATCTATTGACTGCAAAGGTTTGATGAAGTGTTGCAAAAATGTCTACAAGTCTTGGAAGTGCCTATCAAGTTGTGGAATAAGTAGCAACACTTTTTGGGAAAAGAAAGTTAAAATTTATCTAGTTACAGGTAGTGCCACAATCTCACAACACTTACAAAGAAGCGTTGGCTTAATGCTACACTTTTCCCATTTTATGTCTAGGTAATTTAGTGTTAGGTGTTAGTTTTTATAGCATTGGATTTTCTAGTCATGAAACTTGGTGGATAGGCTAGAATACTTGAGATCTTCATAACCCAAAAATTATTTCTGGAAATTCCACCTAGAGATTACATAACTAGATTATTAACCTATTTTTTAATGTTTCCGAAGTCTAAAATTAGGAAAAATGGTTAGTTAATATAACTAATTAATTCATGGTGAGAATTCTCTAAAAACTCATGCGGATCAACTGGGAATTAATTTGGGCATTTGATTAAGATATAAACTTGGTCATCGGTGCTCCAACATAGGATTATAAGATGAAGTCAATGGGTAGATGAAGAATACACTCATGGGGTTTGATTTTGAGAGAGGAGCAGAAGTTGCCGAAAAGCAAGAGAACAAAATAGAGATAGTGAGGGGCATGGGCAGTGAGGTTGGAGGATGCTTTCCAAATCCAGCAAGTGCATTTGCAAAGAGGTCAAAGTTTCTAAAGGAGGTTGCACAGTCCTAACACAAAAGCCTCAAAGGGCAGCTCGATTTGCTGAAGAGGGAAGATGTTTTCAGTTCCAAAGGCCAAGAATAGATTCCAGAGTGCCAGAGAAGCATTTTCCCAGTCATTAACAAAAAATCCAGTAAGCACATGTGGCAGAAATCTTAAGGTTGACGTAGAGCTCGAGCATGCCCAATAGAACAACTTGCTTTTCTGTAGCAGTCAAGGGTTAATATTTCTCAGAGTGAGGGTAATTTTCCTCTAGATGTTTTTTACAGTATTTTTTGTACTGAATAGGAAAGATTTGGTATTCAAATTGTACTCATAATTTCTCTTTGTTGCACCATCATAAAAACCCTCAGTTGTTTCACCTATTTTCTAGGGACATTTGTCCAAAAATAACTGTGTTAATTTTTATGTGTGTGCTAAAATTTCTCAACTTCGAGCATTTTATTTTCCACATAATTTTGATGGTGAAAATTGAAGTTGTGGTTTTATTAATTGTTTGTCATAGAAAATAAATTGTGCAAATAAAATTAAAGTTAGGAGAATAATTTCCAGTTACTACAAAATTTTCACATGGTATTGGAGTGTGAGTGATCAACTAAGAAGATCAGAAGCAAAGAAGGGAATTTCTTTGTTCAGAAGGAGCAGCAGGTCAAAATTCTTATAGGTTGCTCAATGCCTAGCCAGGCAATGCGAATTTCTTGGAATAATTTTATTTTTAGTTGCAAGTGGCAGAAAACTTCAAATTTCCCAAAACATTGATTCCAGCAAGTAGAGGGAGCAAAAATATCGCAGATTTTTGTTAAGAAGATTCCTTGGATGGACGCAGATGGTTTTGAAATGTTTTTTTGTAGTAGAACCAGTGTTAGGTGGAAGCGGAATTGCACACACATTAGGAGATTTCTCTCAGAGGGATTCTAGCCAAGAAAATTGATTTTCTCAGTTGTAGGTGGGAGTAGCAGCTAGCAAAACTGTGCATTCTAGGAAGGAGTGCGAGTATAAGAGCAACATCTGAGTAGAGGAAGAGGGATTTTCCAAATCATATAAATAGAGATCGCCACAGTTGGGCTTAGAGATCATGATAGGTTGGAGGGAGCCTCCAACTATGTCATTTAGAAGGTCAGGATGTCCTTCCTTCTAGATGAATATGACTTGAAAGTATCCATAGATAATGAGGTGGAAGTTCTATAGGATGTCGATCAACTCAAGGAGTACATAAAACAAATGGCTAAGGTGAAGCAAATGATCTTGGATGGAGTCTGAGATCATATAATCTCACACATAGTTGGCAAAGGTACTTCCAAAGAGATGTGGGATGCTCTCTCCATGCTAAATTAGGGTTCTTCCAAGAAGTAGAAGATGTTTTTCCATGAGAATATTAGAAGCATTAGGATGCAAAAGGATACATGCATAGAATCCTTCCTCACAATGATTCATTAGGTTCGAGATAAGCTAGAAACTTTTGGGGAGGCACCCCAAACCACCTAGCTTATATGATTGGCACTAAATAGTGTCTCAAAGAACCAGAAAGTGTTTGTCCAAATCATATTGGGCAGAGACACTTTTCCTAGATGGGACAGGATGTGGGCCAATTTGTAGCAGGAGGAGTTGAGGTAGGCTCTATTAAAGAGTAAGATCAATGAAAAGAGAAGTAAGGGACCAAAGAGTGAGGAGGAAAATGTGGCCCTAGCATCTAAGGGTCCTAGTCATGAGCACGGGGAGAAGAAGAAGAAAAACAAGGACTTTTCAAAGGCCAAGTTCATCAGATGTGGCGAGCTTGGTCATTATAGTACTTAGTGTCCTCTCAAGAAGAAGGAAAATTGGGAGAAGAAGGACTAGGCAACAGTCTCCACGAAAATAGACAATATTTCCTATACGCTATAGGAATATTTTGCTATGTTTGCAGATATACCTCGAGGAGTGAGATTGGGTGATTTGGTGTTGTAGCCCCAGAGTGTTATAGAGATGGGCAGGGTCCATTAAGGATTCCACCTCATGTATCATCACATGGCTATGGGTGCCCACAGTATGGAGTAGCAACATTGATCAATGGAATTTGATGTAGTCAGTACCAAAGTGACACTTGCAGACTAGTAGCAGTCAGATACTTAGGAGTGCAGTGGAGTGTTGATAGCAGAGCAAGTGGTTCAGTGCAGAGTTTAGAGTAGCACAAATTCTTCGGTGATAGTGCAGAGTCTAGTATCACTCAGAACTAGGGAGACTGATGCATCATAATGAACACAGTTGATGCAGTATTATGGATGCATCTCAGCTGCAATCATTGCAGTTGCAGTGGAGATGTAGAGTTTCCATCAGTATGGAAGTGTAAGCAACAACACAGATGTAGCATCAAAGTTACATATTAATTAGTGGGAAATGGCAGGAAGTTGCAGTGGTCATACATCACAAGCGTGACAGAGGATGGTACAGAGACAAAGTGCAGTGGTAGGGTGTGCAACACTAGAACACAGTCCTTGCTAAGAATGAGTGATATTTTTTGTAGCATTGGATGTGTTATAGTCACGAAACTTGGTGGAAAGACTAGAATACATGAGATATCGATAACCCAGAAATTGTTTCTATAAATTCCACCTAGAGATGAATTAATTAATTTATTAACCTATTTTTTAATGTTTTCTAAGTCTAAACTTAGGAAAATTGGTTAATTAATCTTCAATAATTAATTCAAGGTGATAATTCTCTAGAAACTCACAAGGATCGACTGGGAATTAATTTGGGCCTTTGATTAAGATCTAATCTTTTTCATTGTTGCTCGAACATAGGATTATAAGAGGAATTAGATGTGTAGATGGAAAATACACTTGTGGGGTTTGATTTTTTCGGTAGTTCAATTTCCAAAGAGAAATAACAGTTGTCAGAAAGCTATAAAATGAATTAGAGACAATGAATGGCAAGGAGAGTGAGGCCAAAGGATTTTTTCGAAATCCAGTGAGTGCATTTGCAAAGAGGACGAAGTTTCTCTAGGAGGTTGCGCAGTGCTAGAGCAGAAGCCTCAGAGGGCAGTTTGATTTGCTGAAAAGGGATAATTTTTTCAGTTCCAGAGGTTGGGCAGATGTTCTAGAGCATTGAAGAAGCATTTTCTCAGTCAGAAGTAGGTAGGATGGATTCATTAGTAGATGATCCTAGTAGCTCATGTGGCAGGAAGCTTTATGTTAATGTATAGCCTGTGTACGCCCAATTGGATGGCTTGATTTTCAATAGCGTCCAAGAGCCATGATTGCTCGGAGTGAGTGTAATTTCCCTCTAGATATTTTTTCGAGTATTTTCTCTACAAGATAGCCAGGATTTGGCATCCATATTGAACTCATAATTTCTCACTTTTGCATAATAATAATAACCCTCAACTGTTAGATTAGTTTTCCCTAGTTGGGTTTTTCCAGAGAGATTTGTCCAAAAATAACTGTGTTAATTTTTATGTGTGTGCTAGAATTTATCAGCTTCCAACATTTTATTTTCGCAAAAGAATTATGATGAAAATTGCAGTTGTGATTTTATTCATTATTTATTGTAGAAAATAAAGAGTGCAATTAAAATTATAGTTAGGGGAATAATTTCTAGTTGCTGCAGTAGACGAATTTTTCATACTAGGTTTCTCATTTACAACCTCACAATTTATCGTAGGTGCCAGAAAAAAATACCATGAGCATACACCAAAGTAATTGCCCAAAGATTTTCCAAAGAATGACCAATTGACTTATATTGCAATGGAATTGATTGAATTGGTCTTCAAAGGGTTGTGGAAAGAAATGATAAATTGATTATGAAGTTAATGGAGTCAATACAGTCCTCCAATTGGTTTAAACACAATTAATTGTTGGTTATCGAGTTAGTGGTTTGACATCTAGTCATTAGTGTGATTGATAGTGTCTCCAAATTGAAGTGTGAACACTGAGAAAATATTGAAATACTTTGATTTTGTCGAAGGGATAAGGATCAAATTAATTGCTTATATAATGGCATAGATATGTTTAAGTGGATGCATGATTGTAATCATTGTTATGTAGTGCACATAGGAAGAATCAATAATGATAGTGCATTTAGATCCTGTCAAGATGTAATGGATCGAGTTATTGGTCTTGGATCTGATCAATTTAGAGTGTGTTGGGCACTATTATTAAATGGCTATGGCATAAACTTTTGTATGGTTGGAAAAAATGTGTATGGATTGTGCAAATAGTGAGTGTTTGTTGTGCGTTAATTAAAGAGTGTAGGTGGAAATTTTGGAGTTAGTATGTGGATAGATGGAATGATCGAGAGACATGTTTACAAAGAGAGTGCATTTTATTTAGTGTGTGAGTAATTTTGCATGATAGATCAAGGTTGATTTGCATGAGACATGAAAACATACAATGTGCATGTCCTATGAGTAAATCAGTGTGGATGCATTGAGATAAGGGAGAAACGTGTTTTGATTAAATGCATATGTACATGAAGATATAGAGTGACTTCAAAGATAAGTGTGCAAAGTTTGTGTGACTCAATATGCACACATGTAGTACATATTATAACTCCTATAGAATGCATCTCTAAGTGGAAAATATAATGCACACATGAAAAAGGTCGATCACTTCATCCTATTGTAGATCGATGTATTTTCTTGATCAGAGGTTAGACAACTGTGTAATCCGGGTGTTGAGGAGTTCACATTCAAATTGATGTTTTGTCTTTAGACTCAACTGAAATGTTGAGTATCGTGTGAGAAGTGTATGGACAAAGTATGGGTTGAGTGACATAGAAGTAGAGGTTGATGGTGCACACAGTATAATTCATAGACAAAGTTTGAATTTCCTAGATTGCAGTTACCTTACATAGACTAATGGCTAATAAAATTTTTGTGTGATGACATGTTATTATTGTAAGGTTTTGATTAGTGCAATGAGTTAGGGTCTATTGTTGTAATTTTTATATTGTTATTATATAATTATCTGAGTTGCAATGTGTTAGATGATGGCATTAAAGTCTTAATGTATATGGTAGAGAGAGGTATATGTTGAAAGTGTGTATGTTTCTAGTGTTGATGGACTAATGTATGAGTGAGGGCATAGTATATTATCAGTCATTGTTGAGTATTGTGTCAAAGTGTGTATGTTGCTAGTGTTGATGGACTGATGTATGAGTGAGCGAATAGTATTGCATCAATGATTGCTAAGTATTATTCCAAAGTGTGTATGATAATATTGTTGATGGTCTGATGTATAGGTGAGTGTGTATTATTATATCAATGATTGCTAAGTATTGTGTCAAAGTGTGTATCCTACTAGTTTTGATGGACTTATGTATGAGTGAGGGCATAGTTTTGCATAAATTATTGTTGAGTATTGGGTTAGAGTGTGTTTGAGTGGAAAATTTGTATTGCAGAGAGATTAATGTTTTGTGATGAGCAAAAAAATTACGTGAATCCAGTATCAAAATGGAATAAATGAGACTCATAGTGTTTTGTATGCAGAGATTATGGATCCTATTTTGAAATATTGTGAAACGTGGTTCGCAGAGGAGCTTGAAGGTTGATACTTTTAGTGGGGAAAGTAGTGCCTTGTTATGAGTGACATCCTTCAGGTAGTGGTATGAGAACTTGAGAGTAGAGGCTTTATTCCAATGATGGAAAGAAAAAACTAGGATGTTGGCGCGTCCAGCAAGTGGTGCCTTGCAAAATCATGGGAGTAGTGGCATCCATTAGATGATGGTATTCAAATTTCAGATAAGTAATGGCCTAGAGTGAGTGTTGCTCACATGAAGAGAAAGTTGTGGCTTGCACACTCGTGACAACCAATGCATGAAGATTGTAAAAATAATATTTTAATGATAAGAAGAAGACAATGAAGAAACAATTGATGATGGTTTTTTCCCAGTTGGTTTTTCCACCTAATATCTAGTGTGACCATGTGCGATGATTGATTTATGTGTTATTGAACTCATGTTTATGTGCGTTGATGTGATGCTTATGGTTCATGTTTATGCATAAATCTTCTCATGTTTTATGTTGTTGATGAATCATTATTTATTTAAGAAAGGAAAAAGGCAAAATTTGCAAAATTATTACTCCATCGGTATACTATTGATTCACCATCCCCTCCACTCTCATTAGTATCAAGCTTCCAACAACAATTTTGACTCACTCAAATAAAAGTAACATAAAATAAAATAAAAGAAACAAAATTATATATATATATATATATATATATATATATATATATATATATATATATATATATATATAATTTGGATTTAAGTGCGAAGAGAAATTTTATCATTTAAAATATTTTGATATTGTTATAATTTTAATATTATATTAGAATTATGATTATATCCAATAAAGTAAAATATTTTTTATATTTTTTTTAATATATATATAGAAGATATAAATTTTATTGATATAATATTTATTCAAAAACTTATTTGTAAAAATAGAATTATAAAAATTAAACTATGAAAAAAATTAAAAAATATATATTTTATATTGTTTTATTTTTATTTCAGAGTAAATATATCTTAATTTTAAATCTTTTAAAATTTGAAAAAATTCCCTTTCGATTAAAATAGGAGAAATCTTGTTAGCAATGCAGTTTTCTGTCTCACTCCATGGATCAAAGGTTCCATGTAAGGAGAAATCTTGTTAGCAATGCAGTTTTCTATCTCACTCCATGGATCAAAGGTTCCATGTAAGGAGAAATCTTGTTAGCAATGCAGTTTGCTATTTCACTCTATGGATCAAAGGTTCCATGTAATTCTGTTGTGATGGAGGTACGATACTATTCATATGGAATTATGCTTGGCTTCCATAAGCATAGCATGGGTTGCTGTCCTTATGCTCAAGTCACATGAAAACCTATTGTACTAAACTAGTCCCATGCATTTGTTAGTTGTGCTTGAGTCATGGGAGTTATGTGACAGAGAGCATACCATATTCATGATAACCTAAAAACCTAACTCATTTATCTAGAAAGGTTTTCCAAAGCTTTCGTTCGACCATCTGCAAGTAATCTTCAATCTGATATCTGAAATGATCACTTTGCAGACTCCCGATAGTGTTATAAACTGTTCGTGGTTTGCGTTCTACAAGTCTGAGAATTATGTGTTTAGGATAATTTCCCCAGGCACTGTAATGTGTGAGAAGGTTTTTTGTTGTTTTACCTTTTGGAGCAGGATAGGAATGGGTGGAATTGGAAAGAGCTCCATTCAATCAACTCTTCCAGTTTTTTTATTGACAGAGCCTACTGTTGATGCTTCAAAACCAGTGCAGATGGTGCGGCAAGAGGGATGCTAGGTTCTGTTGAAAACGTTAGTGTTTTTGAAATTCTTTTTATAGACTATATGTATAGAGTATTGACAGAGATAACTCCTCTCATTGGCCTAACTTCAAACTTCCTCCTAAGTTTTGTATATGAACATATTTTTTCAATACACCTAAAGTTTTAGGATCCCATGGGAAGGACGTAATCAGATAATAAAAAACAAATTGAGCTTGATGTCAAAGAATTTGTGTAGACATATGTTTATTTGCGTTCGTTCCAGTGCGATCAAGTTTTTCTGAGATTTCGAAAATAAGGTATTTAGGAAAGGCGGTGCAGTCCCAGTTTCTCCGCATGAAATTGCATTGTTTGATGAGAGTATTATGGAGTAAAATAGAAATATATTGATATCAAACACAACTATGGAAACCATTTTGTAAAAATAAATTCAGTTAAGTTTTCATATATATTTAAGGTGTAAGATATATAAATTCAGTTGAGTTTTAAGATATATTTGGGATTTTGTTTTTAGCTTATTTTTTGAAGTTATCAAATGTGTTACTATTTTTTAATTTTCTATTATATATATATATAATTTAAATGATTTAAAAAATGGGGAGATACATTTTCTTGATTAAGGATACCATTTTCATTTTTATAATATATTAGTGAAATAAAAATTGAATATGAGAAAAAGAATCTTGTTTACATGTTTTTTCATTTTAATTTATAATTTTAAGGCATTTTTATTTGGTTCATATTTGATAATTGTTTTCATAATACAATTTATAAAGCAGTTCCATATAAAATATTATATAAATGATGAGATTCAAACTTGAAATCCAAATGGGTCTGTATATCAAAAGAAAAAATAAAAAGTATTGATAAAATAAAATTTGAATTGGAATAATATAAGCAATAAGCTTTACATTATAGTTATTTTTCTTTTAGCATGTAAGTGATTCTATTTTTTATTTGTAAGTATAGATGGTTTAACTATCACAACTCGAAGGGTTTTGCATGGTTATAAGGAGCTTTTGATGCACCCCTTGAGTGTGTGGCACAACTAACTAGTGTAGAAAAACATTAATCCATCCAAACTATGCCTCACAATATAACACTTATTAATTATGTTCTATATAAATTATTTAGGGAAATGTCCTAACTTTTTCAACATAAAACTAAGATTTCCTAATGTCTCATTCAATAATTCTTCAATAATAAACTTGTGGTATAAAATCATGAACCAATATAATAACACAATGCTTAACTTTTATGGAAATCAACTCTCTAGCCAAAAAATACCAATTTTAGGTAGCCACAACCCTTTAGCATGACCCTTCTCCATACAAGGTAAAAATCACCAAAATCTAGTTTGGATGGAAAAATCATCATAATTTTCTTTTGATCACCCAAATCACCAAATTTGAGACTACTACCCAAAAACACCAAATTTTGTTCCAAGTGGAATGGCCCACCTTATATATAATGTTCCCAATTACTTGAGCATGGATATGTATTTCCTACTAGCCTAACTTGTCTCCTTACATTAGAAAAGGGAAAATTGTTAAGGGGACAAAGAAATTTTGTCTAACTCTATTTTATAATATCAATAAATAAAAGGGGCAAAACTCATTTGGAGAAAATTAAAAAAGAAAAACTCCCTTAGTGACTTTATTAATTAAAATAATAATAAATGTGTTTCTAGAAGGATGGAGAAATATCAAATAAATCTTTAAAATGGGAGACGGGGTCACTTCTCAAGCATCCTATTCTATTCATCATATCTCTAAAAATTGACTTGGCTCAAGAGGGTCTCGTGCAAGGGTTTTAAAAAGAATTATTCAATCTAATTTTGATGTACATCTAGTCCCACCCTAGTTGGCTCTTGAGGGAAGATCACTTTAGATATTTCTTTTTTGGTTTGTAGGTGTTTCGATCTTATTTTTAGAGGAGAAACCCTTGGTTGAAGGGTTAATTTCCTGACATGGGTTATTGTAATTGCAGGATCATTTGTTGGGACTAATTTTCCATTTTCCATAATATTCTAGAGGGTCAAGTTCATCATTCTTCTTGGACACTAATTTACCTCTGAGGCTAAATTCTATTGCGGAGGTCGAGTCTATTTACTAGAATCGTGTTATCTTGCAAAGAGGCTGAGTTTTTTTTCTTGGGTGCGAATTCATTTGTTAAGGCCACCACGAATTGAGAACTCAAACAGGTCAAATTGCTAGCTTTAGGAGGAGGATTTTTTTTATTTTTGAAGGGGATAAGGGGGGGGGGGGGGGCGCGCGTGGATTTATATTTCTAGAAGGGTTGAATTCACAATTCCATGAAGAGGCCTAATTGAAAATTCCAAGATGACCAAATTGCTATCTTCAGGAGGGTTGAATTCCTGAGGAAAGTTGAATTATCATAAGGCCAAGCTCTAATTTTGAAGGTCAAATTTGTTGTTATAGAGGGACACAATTTTTTGGGTTAATTATCAGTTTTACACTTGATATTTCAAAGAAGAATTTCAGGTGTTAAAACCTCCGTTGTATGCCAATTTCTATGGAGAATTTAATAAATTTATGATTTTCCCCTAGTTGAAATTTCACTATTTCATAGATGGATGGAAATTTTGAATATGGTTATAGAATTTAATAATTTTCCTTTCAGATACTAATACATTTGTTTGTTGATAATTTCATAATTCCTCTAGTACATCTCCATTATTACTTGTAATTTCTTTAAAAAAAATATTACAGTGGTATCAAAGCATGATCTTGGTCAGTTGTGGGTTTGAAGCAAAGTAATGCCAAGAAGGAAGATTATAGAACTAGATTCGAAAGGAGAAGATGAAGGTGACAAGGGTAGAGGAACCATGGGAGATAGTGATGCTCGAGAATTCAACATCTAAGCCATTAATCCATTGGAAGATAAAGCTTCCAAGTGGAGTCTTGATATTTTTTGAGAAAATTAATCATTTAATGTAATTAAATATTGTTTAGAGAAAAAAATGAATATTAATAATGAGGGAAAATAAAATTAAAAGATATTCATTCTATTCATTGGGGGTAGTTAGAGTCATGTTAGTTAGTCATTGAATATTAGAAGAATTAATTAGGGCATGAGAGATTATAGAGAAGAAATATTGGCATAGGATTTAAACTAAAATAGTTATAAACCAAAATTTTAATGAAGCATTGTAAGCATGTGGGCATTAGGAAGAATGGGAGAGAAGAAAACAATCGAGTGTGTGAAGAATAAGGCCAAAGAAGCATGCCTATGTTGAAGATAAAGACAAGTATTATGTATATTTGAAATTGATTAATGAAAAGAGTTAGTATTTTTACCCTAATTGTGAATATCTATGTATACTCTTAATATGGTGATGGTTGTATTTTCATAAGCAATAATTTGTGTAGATGTACTCAATGGGTTGAATCGTGATAATAATTTTGTGGCAAATTGATGTCAAGTTAATGAATTCTGATTTCATTATTGAAGTTGTGGATTTTGACAATAAAGGAGTACTTTGTGAATGAGTTATGGGGATACCCTACATTAAATTGAGGTTATTGGTTATGTATTGATAATTCTAACTCAGCATCAACATGATAGAGTTCAAGAGACCAAGAATTGCATCAACCTATACTCGGTGAAGTTGATAGTTGATGGATGTTGAATGCTAAGAGTAGTAGTCTGGGTACGATCAAAATAACCAGACTGACCACATTTTGGTCTTTACAACCCAGTGAATTCATGGACCCTTAAGTCTGGGCATTATGGCCTTCCAGATACTAGTTCATCATATAAACAAAGAGGCTTTTTATGTAACGCGTCCTTATGATTGTTTTTTAAGAATCAATTTGAAGTGAGAACTGCATGGTAAATGTGTATGGTTGAGAATGAATTGGGACTAACGCTCTAAGAACTCAGGGGTAAGTTATAAAATCGATCAAATCATTATTCTTAGAAGTTTTGGTTACCTTGTGACAATTCGGGGGTCATAGTTCAATTCCTATTACATGTGTACAAATCCTATTACTAAAAAAATTTATTTGAAGATGGAGTTTTCTTGGGAAGATGATGAATATGTGTTTGTTGTCTAAATTCAAATATGGGATTCATTTTCTTGGATGAAAAACCTAGATTTCACAAAAAAATATGTATGGTTCGATACTTTGTCGTAGATGATACCACTCACAATTCATTGGCACTAAAAATGAAATGTGAAAATCTTCCTAACACATGATAAAGGTAAATGTAGAAATTATGTTGAGAGTCAATATATTTGCCAATACGTATTTGAAATATGGGTATGGAATGAACCATCAATCGTATGCAAATCATTAATTGAAAATGTAGCATTCTACATGCACGAAAAATTAGCTTATTTTTTAAGATAAATGGCTTGTAGTTATAAGATATTGAAACCCCTATAAATTTATCATTACGAGACATTATTTTTTATTGCAATGTAAATGAATTTGAATGCAAGCTATTGAAATTTATATTGATTCTAGGGGGTGTTTAGTTGAGAATTTTGACACACAATCTAGTGACAGAGTACGCAGAACCAAGGAAGACATTTGAGAATCTTCTCGTAGATGTTCACCTTATGCCATATTGAAATAGGATTGTCTGCAAATAAATATTGACAAGGTGGAGTGGGGAACCTACTGGCTAGGTGGTCAGCATCATATTAAGGGAATATTTAGAATCAAATAGCATGGCATCTACCATGAACGAAATGATCAGGATGCAGGAGATGTTGATTGAGATGATGGGGAGGTTGACTAGTGCCACATCAAGAAATCAGGGCCATCAAGACAATAATGGAGAAAAATGATCTCACACAGTTGAAGGGAGTCATGCTCAAACTAACATGAAGAGCCAACCTCATTTGTATGGAAAAGCCACTAGACCTAATCTGCCCCAATTTTTGGGCGATGCCTCGGGGGGTCAGGACATGGTTTTAGAAGAGGTAAAATCATTTACGTCAAATTGGGAAGCATACCATTAATTGGGATGTGAAATTATGACATCCATCCCTTTTGAATTTTTTCTTTCATCTAAGATATAAGCAAAAATTAGTGGGGTTTTACAAGAGCAACAACTATAACCATGATTTACAGTGATTTGTGGGGAAGATGATGCACCCTAGTTTTGAGGGATCATCTAAATGCTACGCGAGCACATGGATGTAGAAGATAGAAACCTATGACAGCCCCCAGTTATCCCTAGGTCATTTTCTCAACTAGGGTAAGCATTATAAAATATTTGGACTAAAACTGGGTTGAGACTAGGGACATAGAGAAGCTAAAGAGGATTGAATCCCCTAGCTATGACAGTGAATTTGTTGTAGAAGGTGATTATATTCCTCACAATATGGAACCATAGGTCACACCTACAAGGCCCTATCCTCCTCCTCTTCATATACCTATATGTTCTAAGTTATATTCCCTACATCACCAACACACTATCTATCTATTCATGGTTCAATGTTATTGGCAGTTGTGGAAATTTGGGATTTTCAATTGTTATAAATATCAAGGCACATGTTGTATGACAACAATTACACCATGCACTAAATTTGGAAGAGTTGCTTAGTTTGTAAAGGATGGATCTAAGGTTCCATGTTTAATGAATGGGGGCATATATTGCTTGTTATCACTAGTAGGATTGCACTGTTGTTATTCTTGTGGATTTCAAGAAATATTGAGAAAGAAGTTGAAGCTTCTTGTGAACAACAAGTCTTATTTTTTGCATTCAATTCCTATTGGAATTTTATGCTTTATTTCAATAATATCACCAAGTAAAACACGTTGTTGTTGTTGGTGGTGGTGGTGTTGTGTAACATACAAACAAATGCTTTACTAGGTTACTTTCCCCCCGTGATACTATCAAATTCTTGTAATAGGGGGTATGGACGACACCATCAATATTTTTACCTTTCTTCTTATTATGAGATGGGTTCTCTACTCCCACTTATGACCACAATAACAAGATTTCTATTTTATGGAGATGATTCATCTTTGAAGTCTGGAGGTTCCATTTATCCTAGAGCCCTGCTAAGAAATTCCCCGAATTAAAATATCTAAATATGGGATTCATAATTGTGGGCACACTTGATAACTCTGAATGCCCATAAGAAGGGTTCCAATGATTAGTCCATACACTATTCTGGAAAGCTAGCTCTATTAGTTGGAAGAGATCACAATCTTAGCATGTTTGAACTCATTAAAGGGAGGTGTGTTATTAAATCAAATTACATAATGAGGCCACTTCTATGAAATTTAACTCCAAGGAAGGGGACATTTATGCTATGTTTATTGAGGAGGTTGTAAGGGGTTGGAGGGTGGAGAAGCACGCCTCTGGACCCCGTTTTTATCCTTTAATGAAGTCATCATTTGACTAAAGGGTGGATGTAGCAAACCTTTACAATCCCTTTGATAGAATCATTACATTTAGTAGTTGGTGGATGGAGGTGGTTTGACCTCCAGAGCTTCTGCTTTAGCCAGCAGTTTTGGTCTCATCTTTTGAGCAATCCCCTCATGCTTTGGAATTTGGGTCAGGGGTCATTACGATATAAGAAATACCATTGTGCATCCCAATCTAAGGTTGGGTGGAGAGTCATAGTCCTAGACTCAATTACCCAGTCCCAATTGAGATAAGTCTCTCACTTTTGATTAGCATAATGAATTTCATGTTTGTTCTATTTGATTTGAATTGATTCTAGTGATGTATGAAGAAATATGTGTGATGTGGTTTCTCCTATATCTGAGGTATGGTTGTTTGTATTATAGTTTTTTAATTATTATATAATGTTTTGTGAAAATTTGTGTGTATGTGTATAATGGAATCCTTGTGAGGAATTAGTCACAAAACTAACACTCAACCCGATATATGAATCACCACCAAGACTTGATAAATTCCAACTTAAATTGCTAGGCTGGAAAGTGCATAGCATTGAGTTGACTTCCATGTCTGTAAATAAGTTCTTGCACAACATAAAACAACACCACACAAACATGAGAAATGAAACCTTGAACCTTACATATGTATGATCTCTTGATTCTAGAAACACCAGCAAATAGGTGTGGATCCAACACTATTCAGGATAGGTATAATTTCATGAACATACTTATGTATGGGAAAAGAACAGCTATAACTCATAGTCTATACCTCAATTAAATAAATATGTAACTGTGTAAATATTTATATATTTTGTTTACACAACAAAAAGGGATGATGATCATAGTTACATATAGTTGTATCTCAATGTGTGCCACAAGAAGGTGTTACTATCCTTGAGGCCACTGATGAAGTCTCTAAATCCCCAACTTGTGTGAAAATTGTGACCTCTGGTATGCCTAGAGTTGAAGGAGCAACAAAGATGATAATATTTTTGGATTTATAATTATTTCTCTTATTCACTGGCTTGCAAGATCTTAACAAAGCCTGAAAATAAATCAAAAGCTAACAAACAAATACAAATTCCTATTAATTCTTGGAGCTATTACCTTGATTAAGGTTTGATATGATTTCTCCAATGGTGTATTCAACATGATCCATGGGAGATACCTCAGAATGTAAATTACTATACAAGCCGTAGCCCCACATGCTCATTATATTCTATCCTCATTTCTTCTTCTTTATAAGAGTAAACAATATTTCAACTTTTCTCCATCACATGGTACTCATTTCATCTCAATCCTTCCACCTTTTTTTATGGATCAATTCCTAGAAATATCCCTCCATATAAACCCATCAATCTTATATGAATGACATAATCTTTTCAACTTACAATGTCCTTTAATTGAGAGGAAACTACCATATAAATCTAAAAGTGTCAAGAGAACCATGAATAGTACAAAAACACTAAATATTTATGTCACTAAAACCCAATCCATATCCAAATTTTCTTGATGCTTTCGAATCATATATGTTTTTTCAACGATGGCTACAACTTTCCCTTAATTTGTGTCATCAATCAACAATTGAACATAAAGGTAATATAATCCAATTCATTGGAAATCCTTTAACCAGTTGTTTTCCATATTATATCCATGTGTTCCTTGGAAATAATTAGATAAGTTGAACCTAAAATTTTACGAAGGAAATGTTTGAGGTTGTAAACAAATCATATCTCTAACTAAGATTTCTAGTGCCAACACTAGGTAATGGAAATTGGATGTCAATGAATACACTTTTCATTGAGATCAAAAATGATATTTCACAGATGGAGATTGTTTTACTTAATAAATTCTATAAAATATTTGTACTTTGTACTTTTCATAGAACCCTTATCATTAATGGATATCTACACTCATGGATAAAATCAACAACCTTAACAAATTCATCCTCCAAAATCATGTGGGTGGTTAATGCATGGCTCCCTATGTAAATTCAAAATCAGCATGAATACAACATGATAGTACCAAATTACACATAACATTAGAGGAGATGAGCAGAAATATTGATTTTGGTCCTCAACAAAGATCCTTTATATAGAATGTAGTTCAAATTAGGTGCATTGCCTATATTTCAATGGTTATATTGAGTAAAAATATCACATTCTTCTATATGAAAAATAATAAAATTCATCTTTAACCTATCTATTGTGTAATAATTTGATGTAGGTGAAGATAAGAGCCTATCCTTGTATGTTGTGCAAAACAAGCATCAATCCATAAGAATAAACTCTTGCTTGAATGTTATATCAAAAAGAAGCAAAAACTAGACATTGTATGGAATTTACATCACATACTACTTGGAGATGAGGTCCTTAAACATATCATTTGTAAATAATAACATATAACCATTCTATGTTGTAAATAATGGTTATCAAAACTATGTGAAACAATTGTGTTCATGTCATGTCAAAGAGTAGAAAAAAAAAATGGTAGTAATTTGTAGGAATTTTGATATAGCAACAAAAGGTTGAACATATCACCTTGAATAAGATCCCACGGATATTATTGAGATATTTGCATCAAATGGTATTTCTAACTTTAATTTCTCTACTCTATCTTCTCTTCTCTCTCTCTCTTTTTTTTTTTACTACTCAATATGGTTGGGGCTTCCATCTAAATAGTCTGTTTTGAACTCTTTTCATCATCAATAACCATAGTGCATTCACTGTTGTTGTTTCTAAGAGGCCCAACTATAAAAAAACTCTTCTCTCCATCATAATAAAATTATTTCCCACCTAATTTAGTGTCACATTAAATCTCTTTAACTTTATCCATAATTTTCATGTACAAGGAATGTTGTTCTTGTAAAGAGGGTAAAATAAAACCTTGGAGATGAAGGAACCCTTAAAGGTAAGTGGAACCCCCGTACAAGTGTATAACCATAAAACAAGAGTTTAAAAATCATAGCCTCATAGGTGATGATGATAAAAATTTGCATCAAATATTGAATTCAACTCTTGAAGAGATGATCCAAACAAATGTTTGGATTAGCTACTATAATGAGCACTTGAAATTGGATGAAAGTTTTGGAATAAAATCTAAACAAGAGGAAATTATACCGAATTCTCATGAAAACACCCTGAGTTTTGGGTTATCATAGTGACCACCTCCAATTATGTAAGGGGCGGTGTGTTATAGGTGGTATCAGATCTCTCAGGTTCAACACTTAGACCTAACGGGATCTATTGTGAAAAGAATGAAATATTAAAGGTGTAACCCTAGTATTTTGGGGACAAAGCTAGTGCCCTATTACAAAGTTAATTGAGTATGAGGTTCAAGACTTAACCCTCAAAGAGGAGTGGGACTCTAGTTCCCAATAATTATAGTTGATTATGAATATGAATAACTATAAGCTTTATTACGGAATGGAATATGAACCATGAATTTTTTTTTTTCTTGATGGAAATTGTGGAATTGTACCATTACATGGGTCAAAGTTAGGAATTGACAGAATTTCCTGTGCGATTTTGTGCATGACCTTGGAAGTGTAACAATATTATTGAACAAGTGTTTTAATTTTACACACTTGGAATAGGAAACACATGTGTCTATTATGTTGCATATTTTATGTTGATTGTATAGACATGTTTATGTATCTGTTTGTGTTTGCAGTTGATGTATCCTATGATTGGTATGATTATAAGTTCATTGGTTGGGAAATTTTTGGCTGACAATTACTTGTTAGCATGTATTAGTTATAACACTATCTTCATCGATGGTATGTAGACTATTTACACGAAAAAGTGAATATTAATTATGTATGATGACCTTATTTTGTCCTAACTTGAGATTTCCTATAGGTATTGTGGTGCATTCTCCTTATGAATGTGAAAATTTAAGATATATGCATGCTAATGTACCATGTGCTATCTAAAACGACCTTATAATATTGTTTGTACCACGACTATTGGCCTTAGTGAGAAAACCAGATTCTTTAAAAATATTTTGAAAGGCTTAGGTAAATAGTAAATGTGGTCTTAGTAAAGAGGTTGATTTTGATCAAACTATTAGAATAGATCATAAATTGAATTCTAACAATTGAAAATGTGGGATTATAGTTAGGAACAATGTGTATATGTGTTCCTGAATTTGAAAGAAAACTTACGCAGATGTTATATTTAGTTTGTGATATATATATTTATGATAACAATCCTATGGATGCATGAACAGCTATAGGGAAACATATTGAGTCAACTTGCACACAAAAAGACTCGATGGTATAGACATGGAAAGGAATTTTATTTTATTACACATATGTATACATTATATGATGGTCAAGGGTTCCATGAATGTTGGACTTGGGATATAATTTTGAACATTAATTGTGCGATTTGATTTATGAATATGCATGACCATGTTGTTCGTGTGTGATTTTCCTTGATGATTGCAATTATGAATTTTATTTTCTTTTACATATCCCAGTGATTTTATATTTTTCCCTTTATTTACATACTTGGGGGCCTTAGGAAAATAGGGTTGGGTGGCAAGAAAGCAATGGATTTCTAAGGAAGAGGTAATGTATGATTTACATGGATAAGAACATGCTAAGGAAAAGGTAACATGGAACACCATGAGGAAACTTGGCATGAACATGATAACTTGCATATGCAAAAGAGAAAGGAAAGTGGAATGTGATATGACAATCAAGTAGGATGGTTGAGTCCATAGAAATGATGGAAAACAAGATGGTAAAAGGGAGGTTTTTAACCCTGAATTTATTTTCACATGTGCTTATATATTGTGTACATGATTACACTAATATGGAAATGATGTTCTATAAGAATTTAATGCAAATATCGATGCATGTGGTACAACAAGGAAAGACACACAAGTGGAGCAAGTTCTTTAGACTCCTATTGTCATGATATTTTGGAGCTCAAAAAAGTTTTTAGATTCCCTTATTGATTTAAGGGTGGAGGTATAAACCTCTATACTCATGTATTCCTGATGTATATTTTTATGTGTTGTACATTTGTAGATGCGTATACATTGCATTGTGTCATAAGTGTGTTTGTGTTATGTGTATGTGGCATCATGTTATGTGTATGTGGTATGGTTCCATGTGTATATGTATATGTGTTTGTTACTTATCTAACCCTGCATGTTATGTCTTATTTTTGGCTGGAGGCGGGATAACCTCTAAATTCCCAATATTTCTGTTGATAGAATACTACGTGGTTTGGTAGTTCCCATAGTTTTGAATGGGATTATATATATGATCATAATTTGGTGGAGGTATAAACATATATATTCCCTTGATGATATAGTATGGAGGTGAACCTAAAAATTCCCTTCTTACATTGGTAATTGATCCAACATGATTATGTAGTTTATACCTTCGCATTAAGCCTAGAGTATACCTAGAGACTTAGATTAGTGTGATTATTGAGTTGGTATCTTAGAAGATTGCTTGGAGGGTTCCTAGAGAATTGGAGCATCCACTTTGGGTTGGCACTTTTTTCTTGGAGGACATGTTATTGTTTGGATAACTGCTACGTTAAAAAATTAACCCCATGTGTATATAATAAAAGAGTAAGCCATCAAATAAACATAAGTACCAATTCTTTATTGATCTCCTAAATATTTAAATTATGATCATGATTTATGATAGATTGGTTTTTTAAGCTAACCCGATGACATGTTCTAGTTTATGATGATTTGATTTATGCACTAACTTGGTTTGTTGTAGGAATTATGGAAAATTCCAAATTCATTGCAAGGATAAACTACTAATAAGGTAAAAATTAACTTCATTACATCTCTCTTTATGATGCGTCTCATGGAGTCAATGTGCATATGATGCGGAAATAGACATGATAATGCACAGTTAAAATGAACAAATATCACCACAATATGGAACAATAGTAGTGTACAAAAAGCCAAAGATGTCAGGAGCAAGACCATTATGGGACATTAGCACCAACGGTGCTAATTGATTCGCATAAAGCATGTTATGATTGGTATGATATTTTTGAGGCAACGATATGCCTTGGTTTTAAGGTCCTTAGGATGCAAACATTCCTTGCCAAGAAGGTATCACATGAGGGAGTGGAAATCAAAGGAGGGAATGCTTGAAATTTTGAGGTGGGTTACTACATGGAAGGGGGTGATTGGATTGATCAAGGGATTGGGAAGAAGACGAGGGAAGGTTGGAAAATAAATTGGTTTTCAGTCTCTAATTGGAATCGAAAACAAATTGGGAGTGTGCTTAGAAACAATGAGTTGGGAATTGTTTATTGAAGGGAACAAATCCAATTTGGATTGATATATCAAACACCAAAATAATCTTAAAAAAGGGCCATTATGAGATGGTTGAATTAATTAGTAGCACTTTTTGCTTGTTTGGGTAAGCCATTGTGCATTTGACATGTGTCGTAAAAGCCAAAATTAGTTGCATATATATAAAGCTCAATATGAGTTGTGTTGGTCCTTAAACAAACATTAATTTTATTTTGTATTATTGTCATTGAACATTGAGTACAATGTTCCTCTAAGGGGAAGGGTTTTCTGACATCCCTTGGTTACCCCCTGTCATTTCCCTAATTATGGTAAGCATCGTAAAATATTTTAATTAAAAATGGGTTGATTCTAGAGACATAGATTCCAGAGCTAAGGGGGAATAATTACTCAAAATTTATCTTGTTTTTCCATAGTAAAGGAGTGTTAGGATCATGAAACGCCCTATTTTTCTTCTTTTACTCCCCTATTTCACCAAATTTTGGATCGCTTACCTAGCATTTCCCTTATGGTTTTTACACAATTATGGAGAATTGCGTTAAATTTCATAAAATTTAAAGAGTTGATAGGTAATCATTATTTGTAAATCAAATTATCTCATTTGTATGTAACTCCTAAGTATTATGATCATTAATAATCCACTAACCAAAGTATATGCAATTCCTACACTCTATGGAGATCATGCACGAGAATCAAGGAATGTGTGGACCACTTCATCATTCAAATTTTCCATGAATGAAGTGGCTAGTTGGAAGTACGAGTACCTATTCGAGATTACCTAGTTGTCATTTTATATTCAAATGCATGCTTCTTTCCTATTTCTAGTAATAGGACAAGAAGAAGGTGTCATTTACTAAAAAAATCTCTTCACTACCAGATTCAATCCCCTTATTTTTATCGTGGCTCTATTAGATCTATATTCATGGAAAATAGTTGTGATTTTCCTAGTTATCTCATTTGTAACAGATTGGCATGTCTATATCCATTTTTTTTCTTTATATATTTATATAATCTAATTTCTAGTTCTAAGCCAAGCTATCGTACCTTTTTTAAGGAGATGTTGCTAGTTTGATAAGTTGTTGCTCCTCAACCAGATTTGGGTTTGTCTCCTGATGTAAAAGACTATTATTATCTAATATAAAGGCTTCTAATGCCAGGTTTATCATTTTATTTCTTCTGTATTTAATTTTTGTCTCTGTAACTTGAGTTTTTAAACGAGGGTGTGAGTTAGACTAGTAGGGCCCGCTAAACCAACTTGAGATCCCTCTAGTTGTGTATTCTTCCTGTGGTTTGCATATCTACCCTTTGGTGTGCTTTTAATTATAGTATTAGTGTGTTAAGAACAAGGATTTTTTCATTGGTTTGATAGATACGTGAATGCCTTTCTCATACTATATTTTATTTATATATGCTTGGTATTTTCATGTGTGATTAATTGGTTATTCAGATCTGGAATGATTTAGATTGAAAGAGAGATATTATTTTCAAACATTCCACTTATTTCGACTGTGTGATAAAAAGAAATATTATGTTGTAATGATACCATGTTTTGTATGCAGAAAAGATTTGGGTTCTTTATTTCTTATACTAGTTACCTTAGGGTGTTGATTCCATCATAGATCTGGTATACTTGGAAGTGTATTTTGGATATCTCTGAGTGAGTCAAGACTTGTAACTCTTCAACCATTATTAATTTGGAGAGTGAAAACATTTCTTTCATTTTTCTCTATATAAAAAATTAGTCCAGGAGCCTTTGAAAACTTATTGTCGTGTTGTGACTTGGGGTTGTAAGGTGTTTAACAAGACCTCCAGAAACTCTAATGAGTTGACAATCCCGTTATGTTTGAATGGTGTTGAAACCCAATTTATAGTTACCTGGAGCTCATTAATATTGATAGAACCCTAGTTATTATAGAAAACTCAGAAAATACCTAGGACTATTGTTAAGCAATATAGTGCAAACTTTGATACCTTTTGGCTTGTGATGGAGAAAATTTGTAACTTTGACATACTTCTTGACACTTAAGTGGAGGTTTCACTAATATTATAGACCCTTTGTTACCATAACAATATATTTGTGAGCCTGAGAAACTTTGTTTCTTGGATTAGGGCTTATAAACTATACAATAAGGCCTTCAAATTTTGGAGTAAGTTAACAAATTTGATTTCTACTAAGATTTGATCCATACTTACCCAAATTGAATTTTTCTACAACATTAATAACCCCAATTGTTTAAGACAGTTGATAGCCATAGTATTATTCGGTTCATGTATATGGTAATAGGGTATGTTTATTTATATTTATTTAGTTATTCACTTTTTCAACGTTTTTATCTTTGGTCACTATTGGTGACTTAACTGTGCATTTGGGATTTTAACAGTGATCCATGTTTGTGAGATCTTGCACTCATGATGACTGATATACACTAAGTGTAGGAATAGGTATTGAATAAGGAGACTGTCACCTATAGTCTTGTTTGATAATTGCTTAATGGTTTGATACGTGACATTTTTCTTTCAATATTTATTTTGCAAGAGTGTATGTTGAAATGGAACTAAGAAATGGCACCCAAAGAGGGCTTCTGATTTAATTTTCATTTGATTAAATTGGAAGAGAAATTGTAATTTCATCTCATGACAACTTATATTAGTTAACTAAGTCAGAAAGACTGAGTTAGATTAGGAAATTCAAGTTGAGGGTTAGAGAGGAGGCATGTAGGGTTCTCCCATGATTTTAGGGGGTCAAATTATAGTTATTTGTGAGTTGTAATTAGTTAAATTAAATATTTGAGTTAAAATCATTTTAACTAGTTCAAACTGAGAGATGAGCTAGTGAGAGGTCCAGTGAATTAAATCTGATTTAATTCACAAGTAGTGATCAATTAGTTAACTAATAATTGGCTATAAATATTTTTCACATGCCAGTTCTAAGGAAGGCCCAGTTGAAACTAAGGCTAAATGGATGATAACTATGAATTGTATAATTAGAAAATTGTACAGGTCAGTTATATAGAGTCATGAGGAAGCCTATGATGCATTTCGTAATCAATTCCAAGGAATTTCCTATTTAATAGGGATAAAATTCCTCCAGGAATCCATGAGAAAGGTTGGTTGAGCAGAGGCTAAGAATTGGTTAAGTACTTAACTGATTTTTCCTAGATCATAGTGAGATAGCTGGCAGAGTGGAGGAGTTTCGCAGTGAGAGAAAAGAATTGTATTGTTTCATGGTCTTGACTTTATACAATATACAGATAGTGGGATTTTAGGTAGTTTTATTTCCCCAGATACATCTTGTATTATTTCATTGATTATTTATTTCTCTTACTTGTTATGTGATTATGTGATCATGTTTTGTTTCCACAAATTGTAGAAGGAATCAATATTTTGTTTTAGTACATGAAAATATCAAATTGAATCTCATTTTTGGATTTTCTACATGGTATCAAAGTGCCAGGAGCCATAATAGAAGAGAAGAACAGAGTTTTTTCTGAACAGGTTCAAAATTATATATTTATTCTTCAGGACCCAGCAGTAGATCAAGGTGTCTTTCAATGGCTTGAGACTTGAATATTCCCTTGAGGAAAATTTGAATTACATAGCATGGAAGGAAAGGATGGAGGCAGTGCTCGAGGACAAGGGACTGAAGGCATTCATTGACACTGATATTCCTCAACCCGCAACAACATATTCTCAACAACTTGATGCATGGAAGAAGAATGTGGAAAAGGAAAGAAGGATCTTGTTAGAGGGAGTTTGAGATCATATTGTCTCGAGTCGCCACAGGAAGGTGACACCATATTCTATGTGGAATTCCTTGACAAATATGTTCAGAACGGAAGTGACCATAGGAAGCTATATTTGAAATACATGCTCCAGAAGATCAAAATGGAGAAGGGTGACACGATCCAAAAATACTTGATGAAGTTCACTCAGTATCGAGATGAGGTTGTAATTGTTTGTATAATTGTTGAACCGAATTATTTGGTGAGCCTAGCTCTTCTAGGTCTTCCCAAGAGTTGGCATAGCTACCAAGACTCTATGAATGGGAGGGAGAAGCTACCATATTGGGAGTGACTATGGTCTGACTTGGTACAAGAATAAATTTGGTGAAGCACTAGAGATGGATCCTTATCAAAGACTGATGAGGAGGAGAAATGTGACTTGGATGGAAAGGAAAAGAGAGGGAAAGGGAAGGCATCCCATTCCAAATCGGAGTCTGACAAGGTAGGTGAGAAGCAATAATTTTTAAAGGTAAAATGTTTCGACTCCCATGAGCATGGACACTATGACACAAATTTTCCACAAAAGAAGACCAACAAAAAGGCCTCAAGAGGAGTAGCAGGTGAAGCACTTGCTTCAGAGTTCAAGTTGGATTTCACTATCATCGCATCCATAGTGTCATCGATGATGGGTTATGTGTGGTACTTGGATATCGAAGCTTCATTCCATATTCCCAACAACAAAGAATTCTTTAGTAGGTTGGGGGAGAAGGATCTCCATATGCACATCAAGATGGGTGATGACAGGAGGTATAGCGCTACTAGTGTAGGTCTAGTTACCTTTCAGAGGGAGTTAGGTAATCCACTTACATTAAAATATGTCATGTAGGTTCTTGGTTTAAAGAATAATTTGGTTTATCTTACTATGTTGGAAGATCGTGGCTATGATGTGATCTTCAGTGAATCAAAGGCGTTCCTTCATCAGAAATCCATGGGATAGGTGAAAAATATTAGGGTTCGAGTAAATAACCTATACAAACTAGATGTAGAAGACTATACAAAATTGAGCACGAAAGCAGAGAAGGTGGAGATTCGAGACATCAGTGAGTTATGGCACAGGAGGTTGGGCCATCTACACCACAACGCTTTGAAGATCATGTAATAGATTTCTACAGTACTTCCAAAGCATGCACTTGAGAAAAGAGATACTTTCAAAGGGTGTACAATGGGGAATTATTCCAAAGCCACCTTTCACGATAAGGAAATTTGAGCCAAGGTGATCCTTGAGTGAGTTCAAGGCAATTGTCTAGAAAGATACAAGGAAGAAGGTGAAGACTTTGAGGAGAGAAAATGGTTTAGAATACATCTCTGAAAAATTCAATAACTTTTGTGCCTCACAAGTAATTCAAAGAGAATTGATAGCACCTCATAACCCACAACAGAATGGGGTTGCAGAAATAAAGAAAATAACTATTTTGGGAGTATCACAAGCTATGTTGCATGATCAAGGCCTATCGTTGCATATATGGGCAAAAGCATGCAATAGAACAATATTTGTGCAGAAAAAATGTCTTCATCTAATACTTGGGATGAGTACACCACAGGAGGAATTTTCAAGTAAGAGATCGGATGTGTCATATTTTAAAATGTTTGGTTGATATGTTTATTGCCATGTGACCAAAGATGCGAGGAAGAAGCTAGAGCCAACAATAGAGTTGAGGATATTTGTGGGGTACACAAATACACCCCGAAACTATCGAGTGTACTTTCCATCACACAGGATGACAGTGGTCAGAAGAGATGTGAAGTTAGATGAAGAGAAATCCATGTGAACTTCCCTTGAGAGGGAGTTTGAGTTGCATGCAGTTGAGAAGCACTTGGCTCCAAAGGATTAACCTTAGGATGTGGATCAACCACAAGCAGAGGAACAGAGAGTGGTAGAAATCAATCATGTAGGGCCATCTACCAAATATGGAAGGAAGTGCACCAGAGATGTGAAGATATTGTTTCTAGATGCGAGAGAGAATTTTGGATCACCCACATCATAGCATGAGCAAAGAAGGTCCCCAGAGCGGTACACTAGATACATGGATCTTATGAGTGAAGGTATTGATATAGAACCATCATATTTCAAGGAATAAGTGCAACAGTGAGTGTGGGTTGATACCATGGTTGTTAAGTATGACTCCATTATTAGAAACAGTGCATGGGAAGTTGTCCCAAGACCAGTATGGAAGTCAATTGTAGGATCCAAGTGGGTATACAAGGTGAAGAAAGCAGCAGATGGGAGTGTGGAGAAGCACAAGACTAGATTTTTCGCTAGAGGGTTCTCTCAGGTGGAGGGGATTGACTATGATGAGACTTCTACAATAGTCTCAAGGTACTCATATGTTAGATCCATCCTTGCACTCTCAACATAGATGGGATGCCAGATACATCATATGGATGTAAAGAAAACATTTCTCAATTTAGTTATTGAGGAAGAGGTTTTCATTGATCAGTGGGAAGGTTTTTAGAACTTACACAGGGAGTCGCATGTGTGTAGACTCAAGAGAGAATTATATGGGATTAAGCAAGCACCTCGTGCTTGATACACCAGGATTGACAACTATTTCACCAGGTTGGGATTCACCAAGAGTGAAGCAGATGCAAACCTATATCATATTGTCATTGACGGTAAGATTTTGATTATTGTACTTTATGTAAATGATCTGATACTTACAGGTGATGAGCAGGTCATAAATTCTTGCAAAGAGGATCTTGCAAGAGAATTTTATATGAAGGACATGAGGCTCTTGCACTATTTCCTTGGATTGGAAATATGGAAAAGAGATGGGGAGCTATTTGTATCTCAGGGAAAGTGTGTCAATGATATTATGAGGAAATTCCACATGGAGGGCAACAAACCCATGGAGACTTCTCTAGCAGGAAACTGGAGGAAGGAGGATCCTACTTTGGCGAAGTAGTGGATATTATTGTTTACAGGAATTTTGTGGGTTCACTCATTTATTTGGTAAACACACGACCAAACATATGCTACGCAGTTAACCAACTGATCCAAGCTATGGTTAATTCCACCAAGATCTTTTGGAATGTAGGAAAGCATGTTTTGAGATACCTCAGAGGCACTATAGAGTATGGATTATGGTACAGACGGATAGAGGGAGCAAAACTTCAAGGCGTTACCGATGCAGATTGGGCAGGGAGTCCATCCAACAGGAAGAGAAAATCAAGGGACATCTTCAGCATAGGATCAACAAGAATTTCTTGGTACAACAGGAAACAGAGATCAGTTGCACTCAGTTCAGTAGATGCAGAGTACATGGCGGCCAGTTAAGCAGCATGCAAGGCCATCTAGATGAGAAATATGCTTGTTGGTTTTTTTGGTCAACAGATGGATCCGACGGTGATACACTAGGATAACTAGAGTTGCATCAAACTCTTGTTAATCCAGTATTCCATGACAATTCCAAGCATATTGATATATGGTATCACCATCTCATAGATTGTGTGCAGAGGATGATTATTCCATTAGAGTACATTCCCGCGGAGGTGCAGGATGCATATATCTTGACGAAGGCGCTAGAAAGAAGAAAATTTGAGTTCCATAGAGATAGAATTAGGGTAGCAGATAATCCATTTCGTGTTTAGAGGGAGTGTTGAAATGGCACCAAGAAATGGAACCCAAAGGGGGATTCTAATTTAATATCCCCTTAGTTAAATTGGAAGAGAAATTGTAATTTCATCTCATGACAACTTGTATTAGTTAACTATGTCAAAACGACTAAGTTAGCTTAGGAAATTCTAGTTGAGGGTCAGAAAGGAGGCATGTAGAGTTTTCCCATGATTTGAGGGGGTCTAGTTACAATTATTTGTGAGTTGTAATTAGGTAACTCAATTATTTTAGTTAAAATCAGTTTAGCTAGTTATAACTAAGAGATGATCTAATGAGAGGTCCACTGAATTAAATTTGATTTAATTCACAAGTACTGATCAACCAGTTAGCTAATAATTCACTATAAATAGATTTTTCATGTCATTTCTAAGGAAGGCGCAATTGAGACTAAGGTTAAATGAATGATAACTATTAGTTGTATAATTAGAAAATTGTAGAGGTCAGTTATATATTCATGAGGAAGCCTATGATGTATTGTGCTATCAATTCCAAGTAATTTTGTATTTAATAGGGCGAGAATTCCTCCAGGAATGCATGAGCAAGGCTAGTTGAGCAGAGGCTGAGAATTGGTTAAGTACTTGACTGATTTTGCCTAGATCAAAGTGAGACCGTTGGAAGAGTGCAGGAGTTTCTCGGTGAGAGGAAAGAATTGTATTGTTTCATGGTCTTGACATTATACAATATACAGATAGCGTGGTTTTAGGTAGTGTGCTTTCCCCAAATACATCTTGATTTGTGCGATTGATTATTTCTTTTTCTTACTTGTTATGTGATTGTGTGATCATGTTTTGTTTTCGCAAATTGTAGATTCAATATTTTATTTTAGTGCTTTACAAGATCAAATTGAATCCCATTGCTATATTTTCTACAGTTTTTTCACTGTAGATTTTAGTTTCTCAAGTTTGGTTTCAAGATATCACTTGTTTAAGTGTCTTTTAAAATTTAGGAAAACAATAGCTTGATTGAGGTTGATTTTTCTTGTGCACAGAATAATTGCTTCTCTGGTTGATCCATATTTAAACACTGTCCAAGCTGGCAGGAGAGCCAAATCTAGTACCACTGTAGTTACCTAGGGTAATTTTCCATCCCATGGTTTCTTTTTAATAATTGGGTTTCCAATAGAAATACCAAAATTTTATTTATTCATACATTAACAATTATTTTCTTCATATAAATTAGCCACAATAGAAAGGCGCCATTAAGATAGAAATCAATTGTAGGAGCTTCTAGAAATACACATTAGTTGGACTAACTATCTAATAAATAAATTATACATAGATAAATAATATTTTTTCTCAACCAAACCAAACCCCACTATAAGTGAAATTTAACAGTGTTGTAACAATTAATTTACCCTACTTTCCTACAAAACCCACATTGTGTCTATTAACTTGTTGGGTAAAGAGGATAGTCAAATCCCTCTCTAGAGTATAATTTTGGCCCTAAGGCCCTATATTCCAACGAACCTCAGCCCTGTGGCTTCCACATTTCTATGGCATCATGGTTTGTAGTATCAGAATATGTGGCCTCCATCCGTAGCTCGAGTTCTTCTTTTTCTAACAATCTGATTTTCATTATTTTCCTTAGTTTCCTAGAATGATGTTAATTTATGATAATTCATAGTCTTTAGAGGTTGAATCCCCTAATAATTCCACCTCCAAATCATTGTCTTAGATACCACCGAATTTAAATGAATTCCTCTGAATTTTCCTCAAAAATTAGAACGAGAAGCCTCAGGATTGCCACTAAATTTCCTAAGGTTATCCTTCAACAAGACCGAGGTCATATTTCCTTAGTTGAATAGGAAGCATCTCAATGATCCAAATAAATTAGTATTCTCCAAGATTTGTTGTGTTGTAATAGAGTAAGATCTGATAACATGTTTCGATGCCTTTACATGATAAAGTGTTTCATTCATCACTTCTTTTTTTACTTCATACTTTCAGGGGTATTCTGGTACATATTATTTTGTCACACTCATGAAAATTGATGTTGTGCCTTATTTTCATTAATTGAAGCATAATTAACATTAATCTCTTAATAATATGAAAAAAAAACACTCCATCAAAGATGCTAATCTTGTGAAAATACCTTTAAAATCCCTAATTTAAAAGGATTTTGCATGTTAGATTGTGATCAACTCTGACACTACTAATTTGTCAAAAATTTCATACTTGTTGAGCTATGAAATTGTCACACTTTCCTCATTCATGGGGTGCGACACTATTTTAATGAAGGTAAAAGAAAAAAATATGAGAAGCTTCTAGAATAAGAAGCCCCGTGGATGGCATATCCTTCGAGCGGTGTGGATCTGACTCACATCCCTAAATTGTTGGATCTCAATATCCATCCCTTATCATATTCCTATACTTCCCTAAGCCTACAAGTACATTCATCTCACATTGAGATGGCTACTTACCAAATCACAGAAAGGTTTTGGCTTTGGTGAAAACCTACTGAAATATCAAACCTTTGATCTCAAGACTTTTTAAGGAAAGGAATTGTAAGAGAGAACATATGGAAAGGGACCTACAACATCAAGGAAACTTAAGTTTGTAACCTTTTCATCATTATAATATTTTTACATGTTTCTTTCCCAAAAATCATCATCTATATTCTTGGAAATTTTTGGCATATACTTCCTTGATCATATATATAGGTTTTGATCAAATCATTTTTGTATTATGTCTTATTTGATAGTTTGTTTGTTTTTGTTATTTTTAGTTATTTTCTTTGGAGCATTGAGGACGAGAATGGAAGCTCCAAAAAACAACCATCAATGAAAACCTTTGTAAAAATGTATGAGGTCATCCCACTCTCATTTCCATCAATAATTTGACTGTAATTAGACCTAGGGAAATTTTCTTGTTCCTGTTTTGTTTTTTCTAAATTTGGTTACCAAATATAGGGAGATCAATGTTATTTGAAAGAAATATTTTTCCATTAACACTTCCCTTCACCCAACAAATGTCTACCCCATCCTTCAATGCTTACACCCAACATGCCACTTCTAGCAATGCATTCTAGTGAACTCCTTCCCTACTATCATCCACAAGGGTTTCTCCCCTCCTCCTAATGTTTGAAATATCTATTTTTTTTTCCAAAATTATCCTTCAATTTCCTCATGCTACACCCTCCATGCCTCATGCCTTATCCTCACTAAATTTTCCCCTCTTCCCCCTCTTTCTTTCTAGCACAAATAATTTCTTTTAATGTTTTCTTTTTTCTTGTGGACTTGCGCAAGAGGGATATGGGATTTCTTGTCCTTTTGGGGAAGCACATACACTTCCTCTACAACTATTAGTTTCAGTAAAATTCATTTTTAAAGCCTAGTATTCAAGCCATGACTGTGATTAAATGGCTAATTTCCTCCAATTTCCCAAGCAATTGCCTCCCTAAAGATTTGAAAATTGTGTCCCATTTATTATCTAGTTAATTGTGATTAGATTTCCACAATATCAATTACAATTACATTTATAAATGTCTACAAGATGGAATTTAAACGAAAAGGGTGGTAAAAAACCCCACCCCTTGGAGGAAGACTGCCCTCGGTGTTCTACACCCGAACACAATTACAAACATGATTTAAGCCAAGCATAAAATACACTGTGAGCTTTATATACACAACCTGATATAGTAATTTCAAAATTATTTAAATTTTCTTAAATAACAAACAAAAATGGATATGTTGCATGCATTTGACCAATCATCTCCCATGTGGCTTCCTTGGGCCCAAAGTGTCCTCATTTCACTTTGACTTGCTCGATTACTCAATTTTGGAGTATGAGTTGCCTCTAGTCTATGATGCACAAAGATTCTGACTGGAACTCTCCCTTTGGTTCTACCTATAGCATAGACCAATCAATCACATGACTAAAATCTTGTAAATACATTTTGAGCAAAGAAACATGGAAAACATTATGAACTTTTATTATTGGTGGCAATTAAAATCTATATACCACCGACCCTATTCTTTTAATCCCTTGAAATGACCCACAAAATGTGGTGCAAACTTGGCACAAGACCCAAATTTTAAATATATTTTCTTGGGTTAAACTCCTAAGAAGACATGCTCCCCTACTTTAAATTCCTTATGCACTCGACGCTAGTATGCATAGATATTTTTTCTACCTTGAGCCACCTTAACTTTTTTCCTAATAGTCAACATTTCTTGTTCCACTTTTCTAAGAATATAAGGCCCAGTAAGGACTCTACTCACTAGATCACTCTAGCTAATAGGAGTATTGCATCTTCTCCCATAAATAGCCTCAAATGGACTCATTCTCAAGGACTCTTCATATCCATTGTTATATGCAAATTCCACTAGTGGAAGATATACTTCCCACTTCCTTGGTTCATGCATAACATAAATCCTAAGCATGTCCTCTAGTGCTCTGTTTTTCCTCTAATATTTCCCATATTTTTTTTTATGGTAGGTTGTACCAACTTTCAATTCTATCCCTAAGCCAACAAACAATTTTATCCTAATTTTTGAAGTAAATTTTGCATCTCAATCTGAGGTTATTTCCTTGGGAACTTTGTGCAACCTCATGATATCATCTATGAATAATTTAGCCACATAACTTACAATATAAGTGGATTTTACATTACAAAGTGAGATACAATTCTCAACTTATCCACCACAGCCATGATTGCATCATATTGTTTGGATGCCCTTAGTAGACCTATAATAAAATCCATGGAAATCACTTCCCATTTCCATTTCAAAATGGAGAATGGTTGTAGTAGTCCTGCTAGATGTTTGCATTCAACCTTTACCTACCAACATTCTATGTATTTGGAAATAAATTCAACAACATCCCTTTTTAAACCAGGCTAATAACATGAACTATTGATGGTTCTTAGCATCTTTTGATATCCTAAGTGATTGAAGTCAAATTTTTATGAAGCTCATTTAATGTGAGCTTCCTCAAGCCGCTCTCACAAGGAATATATATTCTACCTTTAAATTGTAACAACTTATCCTCTTAGAGGGTTAAATTCTTATTTCTCTCAGCTTCGAGATCTTGCTAGAAGACCTCATTTACTTGTTGGCACTTATTGTCTTGTTATTCCATTGCTTTAATATTTTATTGCATATTTGTTCCATATGAACTCATTGTTTCTATATGGGACGATTGTAACCTCCTACAGAGTGCATCAATAAATTTATTCTCCTTTTCCTTTATATATTTAATTTCAAAACAAAATGAACTAATTAATGATATCCACCTAGATTTCTTGAAATTTAATGTGGGTTGGTCAAATAAATACTTTAGACACTCATGGTATGTCATTAGAGTGAACATCCTTCCAAGGAGATAATGTAAATGCATTAAAAATGGCATTCAATTCTAAATCATGAGTCACATATTTTTCTCATGTTAATTCAATTTTCTAGATTCATAGCAAACAACTTCGCCTTTCTCCATCAAAACTCCAACAAGTACTCCTTCCTTGTAGGAATTTGTGCATACCATGAAGTATTTTATGGGGTATTCTATTCTTAGAACTGGAGCATGGGTTGCTAAATAGTTCAACTGCTCAAAGCTTGCAATACATTCCTCTATCAACTCAAATTCGTACCCTTTCTTTTGCAATGGAATGATTGAGTAAACAATCCTGGAGAAATTTTTAATGGATCTTCTGTAGTAGCCTTATACCTATAAATTTCTTGAATTCAACCACAATTCTTTGTGTTGGTCATTCCGTGATTTCTTTAATTTTTACTAGGCCAAATTCTACACCCTCCTTTGATATTACATGTCCCAAATATTGAACCTAAGATTGAAAGAGCTTGCATTTTCTAAGCTTTGCATCGAGCTTATATTCCCTTAAAATTTGGAACACCGCAACTAAATGTTCTTTGTGCTCCTCTTTGGTTTGTGAATAAACCAATATTTCATCCACAAAAACCAATACAAAGTTGTCTATATATGGACTAAGCACATTATACACGAGACACATAAACATAGAAGATGCCTTAGTAAGCCCAAATGAAACAACCATGAATTCGTAATAGCCATACCTTATCTGAAAAGTTTTTTTATACATGTATTTGTATTTAATACATACTTGGTGCACCTAGAACTCAAATCAATTTTTGAAAACATTGTTTCCCCCCATAGTTGATAAAACAAATGATCGATCGAGGACTAGGGATGTCTATTCTTTACAATGACTTTGTTAAGCTACCTATAGTTTACGCACAACCTTATCGTTTCATCCTTTTTCTTCGCTAACAAGATCAGTGCCTTCCACGATGACAAACACGACCTAATGTAGCCCTTGTCCAACATTTATTTTAAATATATCTTTAGCTCAACCAATTCAGGCATGCTCATTCTATGAGGGGATTTTGATTTTGGCATTATCCCAAGTAAAAATTCTATTGAAGAATCCATTTCTTGGTGGGGGGTAAAATGGGAACTTCCTCATGAAATACATCTACAAATCATTTTAGCATTGGATGTTACAATGGGTTACTACCACTATCCCTAGAAGAATGGCTGTTAAATTGAACATCAAATAATTTACATACTTTTCAGCTACACTGCTTAGTTTTCATTTCCAATTCGATTCAGAATGATATGGCTTTTTACTTTCCTCGCAACATTAGCCTTTCGTCGCCCTCATGAAGGCATTTCATTGATTTTTTTGAATAGTTGACTTTTTTCCTATGAAGGGCCATCCAATCCATTCCAGTAAGAGTGTCATATGCTCACAAAGGAAACATATTAAAATTTACTATGGTTGGCATGCTTCGTAGCTCAAAGGGACACAACCTTATTATATGCTCCATGTACCACTTTGTCCATATGGCCAATTGAACTAGCCAAGAATCTAGGTGTGTTTCTCTTTTAAATGTGCATCTTTCAATGATGGAAAAACCTATGTAACTAAAGTTTGAATTGAGCTTAATCAAAATCAAGAATTATTGATTTTCGAGTAAGTGTACCTTCCATTTCAATGATTGACCTGTATGTTGTCCATGGCAATATAAATCATGGGCACATTCTAGGCCACGTCCCTCACTATCTAAGCTTCTTACATGTTTTACAGTCTTGCACCATATCTATTTCATTGGGGATAGTTCATTTTCCTATGATTTTCTACACAAGTCTAGCATCTCAGGGATTCTCCACCGTAATGTTTGACTTCCTCACTCACGACCTGAGTGTATCGATCTCTTTTGATGTCTATAATTCACTTTTGGGTTCATTTTTATTATTTTCATCTTAACTTTTCTTCTTTCTTCTAGGTTGTTGTCTTATAATTCCCTACTTATTTCATTTAAACTTTAGGTTCCCTTTTTCTTTCCACTTTGTCCTATATTTCAACTATTTTTTGGATTGCTCATAGCAATATTTCATTTTTCCAATTGCATATTCAAGGGCTTGTGGCTCATAAAACTCAATCTATTCTTTGAATGTCTATGGAAACCTGTTAATATACATTTATACCTTTACCTTCTCATCTTTGAGGTATGGAACGTACCTCAAAAATTATAAAAATTATGGTCTATACTCTTCATCTGACTATTTCCCTAGCTTGAGATCATAAAAATTCATAGCCTTGTTATCATAATTCCTCTAATATAGGTATTTATTTATGAAATAATTCTCAAAATATTTCTAGAATAACTCTTCTTCCCATATTTTCTTCACATTCTTTAAATCCTTCCACAAATTTCATCCTTTCCTTTCAGGTTGAAGGTGGCCGCTTTGGCTTTCATGTTCTTAGAGTACTTGTGGGATCTAAATAATTTCTTCGTCCTAGGTAGCCATGATTATACATCCTTTCCTTTCCTTACCTCACCATCAAATGTAGGAGGCTTTGCCTTCTCAAATTCTTCTTGCATATAGTCTTTTTCTTTCCTTCTCTGATGATGGCGCCTTCTAATAGTAGCGTTAGATTACTGCCCAAAGTTTCCTATCCTCCTTTTTTTAGTACTCAATGGAGTACCTCTCTTCACTGTATGCTCAATTGAATATATGTGTCTCTTTATGGACATGCTACCCTCCTCACCATTAGTCCTAAACTCTTGTCTTCCATGTCCTAAAGAAATATACTTCAATTTGTAACTAATTCATATTTCTTTTGTATTTGAAAATCTAATAAGCTTCGTAGTATGACTGCATTTTCTTCAGCGTGTCACTACGGAGCTTTGACAATACTCTCATTGTCAGCCTTATAGCTCCTCAACTCAACCTTTAAACTTCTCAATGTATCCACCCAATTAGGATGCCTTCCTCTTCTCTCTCCTCAATTGGTTCTTCCATAGGCCCATGTTGTGCCTTGGAAGTAATATACTGAAGTGTTCTTTTACTTATTCTTTGTCTCTTTGATAAATTATTGTTCCTTGATTTCTCTTATGTGTTTTCACACACAACACTGTTAGCCACTCAAAAATGTCAATAAAATGTTTATTATCACCTTGGTAATCCTACCATAAGCACATGTCTATGAGATTATCTGAAACAACGAGTTCCAATTTAGTTCATCTATCAAAATAAATATACATATTAGAAACATCATTGTAGTCAACATGCAATCCAAAAATCAAATACTTTATGAAGCACATCACAATGGTCACATTCAATTGTTACACTTTGTATTAGAGCTCTTTAATTATATTCTACTAGGCTTACTTTACTTATTATTGATCCCATTCGGGTCAAAACATTGAACAATACTCTTTCTCTCCCATCTCCTTGGACCGTTCAAGCTATACAAGAGGTGATATTCACATTTAACCCAACCTCCATAGTCCTATCATGAGAACAGGGTCACAAAATTTATCATTTTTCAACTTCTTCAAAACTAAAAACCAATACCACCATCATGTCTTTCTCAACGATAACTTTTCAACAATATAAAATTTATCAAAAATCTGACACCCTCATCAAAATTTACTGCCATTTAAAGTTTTTCCAATAAAACCTCACCATGTTCATAAGGTACTACCACATGACACCCACGTGCCACCCCCATGGTGCTTACATAGAAACCCCACCCCACTAAGGTGGTTCATGTCACCACTTTTCTATCCATGTTGTGCCTCGTGGCTTGCCATCATGGCATATGCGACATCACTTTATTAGGTCCCATTGAAATTGCCCCAAAATGGTTGATCCGGAATTCAGGTCCAAAATTTCCATGAAACCATTGGATGATCTTGAAAAATTTTGGGCCACAAAAAAGTTTTGTGCTAAGATAAGTTGGGCCCCACCCAAGGTAGCCATAAATGGTTGCTCGTAAATTTGGCCACCCATGCCATTTGATGCATTTACAATAAAAAGGGGGCTCAAACTTCAAAACTTGCATTATGGGCCCCATCTCTTATTTTGTGTAGTTCTGTAAATATTTCATGTTATAAAATTTCTTCATTAAATTTGTATTAAACCTCCCAACCAACATTTGCATGCCTCAATATGAGAAAAAGGTATTTCCCTGATTTCCTTTATAGGCTTCCAAGCTACATTCTAGGCCACCTAGACTTCTCCCTAGTCCACCTTATCCATGAAAACTTTAACTATTATGCTTGAGCCAACATCTCTCCCTATCGATTTTACATAGTGAAATGGCTCTTTCTAGGTTTCACAAATTTGATTCTAGAACTCCAAACATTTAAATTTGTACCGAATGTAAAGGTCGTCATATGTATGGATACAAATCAATAGAGTTACAAGGAGGCTTATCCATCACTCAATCACATCTAAATTTGTATATTCCATTCATTCATCATAGTTCAAGCACAACATTAAACATATAAATTACTCAATAATAGTACATGCCAAAATACCATGTGCATCCATTCAATGAAGTAGCAACACCAAGAATCATAATATAAACCAGTTATCTTGTATTATATGAAGCAGTGGAAATTGAGACTGGGACTTTAACTCTCCACCCAACCATATGATGACTGCACTGCAAATCTTTCTTATATTCAACCATCGGGCCCTGGCTAGTTTCAAAGATGAGGAAGAGTGCTCAAAGGTAATAATCAGTTAGTTTAAAAACTCTAGGATTCCAAATATATCACCATCTCCACCCTTTGTACCCAAGGAACAATTTCCTCAATGGATCCACCCTAAACTGAGAGTTCATAGCTCACTAAAAACCATTGTTGACCTACAACTAAGCATGGGAAAACACCTTAGACACTCTACAACTAGGAATCCAAAGGAGACCATTCTCCACACAAACTGGGAATCTAGAGTGTCTCTACCATTCACCCAAGAGATGTCCACTTTTGTGTTCCACTCTTACACCAACATCCCACTTCTAGCAATGCATGCTAGCTAACACCTTGCACACTAACCTCCACAAGAATTTCTCCCCTCCTAATGATGTTCAATCTATCTCCTTTTTTCTCCAAAATTCTCCTTCAGCTTCCTTGAATTGCACCCTCCATGGCTCTTGTGTTAGCCTCGTTGAATTACACTCTCTACCTCCTTTTTCCAACTAGCACAGTTCCTTTTTTTTTTTAGGTTTTCGTCCTCTTTTCTTATGGACTTTCCCAAGAGGGGTATGGGCTTGTCCTTCCTTTTGGGTAAGCCCACACACTTCCTCTACAACTATTAATTTTAATCAACTTCATTTTTAAAATCCTACCAGTCAACCCATGATTGTCATTAAATGGTCAATTTCCTCCACTTTTCCATGCAATTTCCTCCCCAAAGCTATGAAATGTGTCATGTTCTCAGCCAATTAATCGCGATTACATTTTTACAAATTCAATTAAAATGATATTTATAAATGTCTACACGAGAGAATTTAAAAAAAAAATGTTGCCACATTTTATTACTAACTAAATAAAAACTAAGAGAATAACACCTCAACAATGATTATAGAAGCAATGTAAACTCCAAAGTAACAAATTTACCTTCTTATATAGTTCAATTGTAGTAAAAAAAATCTAAACATAACAAAAGGAATGTAGCTACGATACAAATTCTCAAAAAAAAAAAAAAAAAATATCATAAGATTGCAATGAATGATGTTCAAAATAAGTCAATTCCATAAATTTATGGGTGAAATAGTAAACTTGTATTTATGACTAGGTTTAATATGAACAATCTCATTATATTAAGTAAGTAGCAAGATGAGTAATGAAGAATAGATATATTTTTATAATTGCAAATAATAGCTCAATAAAGTTGAATTTTCATCATTATGTCTTTTAGAGAAGGAATATAAGTATTAATTTTTCATCATTATGTCTTTTAGAGAAGGAATACATAATGAGCTAAAAAAATATTGACTTTTCATTTTAATACCATGGTGCAAATTTTTAATAATTTAGTTTGTGTCTCATATTTGAAATAGCTAAATACCAAGCTAGGAATTGTTGGTCAAACATAGACTTAACTTTCCGTAACAAGATTAAGGTGACAAAACGATAAAAGTAGATAAAGTTTAAAAGTGTCAAAGTAATGTTTTCATTTAATGTGTCCCTAACCAAATAGTGTACTCTAAAGTTTTCCACTTTTATCATTTTTAAGTATATTTCCCTTTGAAATTCACTCAAATTTGAGTTAAAAAAATTTGCTAAATCTATATATATATAATAAAAATTTAAAATCATTTCAAAAATGTATTTTAAATAATTAAAAATAAAATATATTTTAAATAATTAAAAACATAGTAAAATTTAAAAAATACAAAAATGTGTAAAAACTAAAAACTCACCCAATTGAAAATTGCTAAGTTATTCACTCACCTTCTAAAACTTTTGTAATTTTTTAACATTAACAACGATTAGTGTATTTATTGTGATTCCCTCTTAGCTAGAATAATCCTTGGCTTTATAAATGAAACATTGTTGGACATGATGAGTTGAATTGAATGTTTATTACCACTCACTTTATTGACCATTTGTAAATTTTAAAGTGAAAAACAATTATGATATGTATAATTCATCATTTGACATTGGATTTTTCAACTCACGTCAAATGTTACGCCTTTTTTGGAATTCCTTAGTTATGCCTAAGCGAATATGATTAGGCATGGAAATGGTTAAGATACTAACGGCGACGATGCATATAAGTCGGATTTTGACTGAGATGACTCTCTCGTAATTTAATTAAAAGGAGTTTTAGAATTTTTCAAAATTGATGAATTCTTTCAGGTCAAATTTTGATTTATGTTAATTAAGTTTGGGATTTTTTATTGTATATATGAATTTAGTATTATGAAAAGTTTAGGGTATTTAGATTATGGAAATTTATCCATTTAAATTTGTGATTTCAATAAATTTTTAGATATTTTGAGCAAATTAGACTAGAATATTGGCCATAAAACTTCCTTTGTGAAACCTTGGAAACAAGGGAGACCGAGTTCAAATTCCCCTTCTAATGTCAAGGAGAACATAGTGTAAACCTAATCGATTTAGTAGTGGTTACGTATCAAGTGGGCTATTTAGTAGTGGTTACAAATTCCCCTTGTAATGTCAAGGAGAACATGGTGTAAACCCCAACGATTTAGTAGTGGTTACGTATCAGATGGGCTATTTAGTAGTGGTTATGTATCAGGTGAGCTACTGTTTTTGTCTTGGATAAATAGAAAAAAGAGTTATTTATTTATTTGTATTTTATTTATATTTTTAAATTAAATTATTCTACTCATCGAGGAAAATGTGATGTTAAATATTGTTAATTTTATAATATATTAATATTTTTATTTTTAAATTATAATTTAAAAATAGAGAGAGAGAATTTTGTTTAAAATTGAATTTAAATTTATGATTTTGAATAAAATTATAAATAAATAGGGGCAACAGGTAAGGGAGGAGTGATTCAATTCCCCACATAACAAAAGGAACATCACTTTGCTTGGGGTGTAGGATCGGCAACAAAGAACCAAGCGGAATATTGGGCACTTTGGAAATGTCTTGACCTTGCCAAAAAAATAATAATTAAGAAACTAAGAATTCTGGGGGATTCGATGTTGGTAATAAGACAAATATCCAAAGCGATGATAGGTAATTCACCAAGCATTCCCTCAATTTTTCAAAGAATAAAATTGTTGGCCTCAAATTTAAAGAAATTTTTCTACACCATGTTTTCATATTTATGAACGAGGAAGTTAACTCCCTTACCAACTTGGGTGTCTAATTAGTACAAGGAGTAATTTTGGTTGACGGTAGGTGTTATGTTGTTTTAATCCCATAATAATCATCATAAATGGGAAAATCTTGGATATCGAAAGAATCAACCCCAATGTCAATTGAATTAAGGAGAATTGACAACAAACGATAGATAGAGGCACACAATCCCACAATGGAGGATGAGAAAGAACAGATGGAAGACCATAAACTATTGTCCGCGTTGCAATCCAAGCTTGGTGATCGTCACACCTAGAGATACCATGAATAAGGTCAGACAAGTTTAAATTCTCAAAATCAATTCCTTCGACAAATAATGTGGGATTCACAGCTAGTTGAGGAGGGAATTAATGTCACAATGTACTCCCTCTACAAAAGGATCACTTCCTGGGACAAAGATCATACTCTAATAAAAAAGGTGTTGAAGAATTTAATTCTTGATATGAAAGGAAATGGATCCCGAGAAGAGCAGGCAACGTTAAATTTGGAAAACCAAGACAATGATCAATGCATTGGTATGCTCCTTGAATAGAATCCTTACCTGAATAATTGGCTTTTGTCAATAATGGAGAACAACAACACTATGGATAATTTAGAGAGATGGAAGGTTGTTGTGGGAAAAAGACTCAAAAATCTGTTGAGAATGTAGGAATTATTGGGAAGGAGATTGGGAATTCTAGAAAAGCAGAGGGATATATGTTCCAAGATGGTTTCTCTTAAGTTGGAATGGACACATACAAGAATGGAATGCCGACTCACTCGAATGAAGACATATCTATTGTTTTTTAGGACTCAATAGAAAGAGTATGTCGGAACCTCAGAGGAAGAATAAACTCAACACTTTATGGACCATTTTTTTGTCTCTGTAGGAAATGATCAATGAAAGTATGGAAGGTGAGGGAGGAATAGTGCGTGGAAAGCAAGATGAAACTAGGAACAAGTTAGATCCTGACCCTTCTAGAGAAAGTTGGTAATTAATGTAGTATGCTATGCAAATTTGAAAAGGATTTTTAGGGAAATTATGTAGAATTTATGGGAATTTTCAATGTAAAATTGCAAAGCATAAGGCTCCCGACACTAGGAAAGTTAAGTTCTGGCTCTACTAGAGTTTTGATGCTGCTAATATTACTATTAAATGTAAATGGAATTGACCATGAAAACAAGTCTTTTATCTAATACAAATAACCACTTTGTTTAAAAAAAAAATTATAAATAAATAAATAAATTATTTATTTTATGTCAATAATCTTGAACATATAAAATTAAAAAATTAAAAATAAAAAATAAAATAAAAAAATCTTACATCATAAATTTAAAAATATCTAAACCAAAATATAAATTGGTTTTAAGAATTACACTTAAATTTGTATTTTCGATTTAGACTTAGAAATAGAAAATATTGTTAATTTTATCATATATGTGAATAATAATAATAAATTAATTAAAAAAAAAGTAATACAAGGTTGTAATATCCCTACAAAACTACCTGTTAATTTTTATATAATATGAAATATTATTGCTTCAAACTAGTTGACGTCTGGTTATCTACTTGACGGGTTATAGTTCGATCCAACAATTAGTTAGGGTTTAATTTAATATGATAGGAACTAACTTATGGTGGGTTCCATAACGAAATCTTGAAGCGGAAAACTGACTAGAGGAAGAAGGTTGGTCGTAAGGAAAAAAAATCCAATGATACCCAATACTGAACTCTATTATTATTTATTTTTGCTCGATGTTCATGTAGCTAGGAGCTTAGTGGATTTGGGCAATAGAAACTCTCTTCCTTGCCTCTGATGTCGAGACATGGGTTTATGATAACAAGACTGGGAATATAATGAGCTACCATCTTACTTTCTCTATAAAAAAAACTTAAGAGCTCTCATTGTTATGGAATATAGTAGTGGGTGTTATCATTTTCTCCAGCCATGGGAGACTCCCTCAGTGCACAAGTAAAGACTTGGAAGCCGTATTTAAATCCAATGGCTTCATAACCAAGGACGTATTTAAATCCAATGACTTGTTCAACCAAGGACTACTGAAAAACTAAGGTTTATCTCTTGGATATGGTGTTCTTGTGATTCTTTGGAAAACTATCATGTTGTTTTATATATGATGATTCTTGCGTGAAAATAATAATTGTTTTATTGGGAACAGATCATGTTGATTCTTGTGTGAAAGAAAAGATAAAGTTTCTTCTTCTATGAAAAGAATAATTAATTTTTTGGGAAAATATAATGTTGTTTTATATATGTTATTCTTGAGATAATAAGTGATTATGATAAGATTTTTAGAAATTATGAGGAAAATAATGATTGTTGTAAAATACCATTTGAAAATAAACATGTATTTGCATTTTATGTGGTAGGTTTTTTTGGAAAAAAAATTGCTTTTGCATGTACATTAGGTTGACTTTCTTTGAATGCACAAAATTAGAAATATTGTGTTGATCTCTTGAGAGGAAATATGATCTTTGCACCTATGAAAATTACAACTATGATGTTGGATTATTTGAAAATATTTCCTCATTAGATTAATTGTGTCAATTTCTTAAAAGGTTTAGTTAAACTTGTTATTGTGGCATGTTTTTGTATGCATACAAAATGGTTATCTATGGAAATTTTTTGAAAGGGAAGCAAGGAAAACTTTCATGTAGAAAGATATAGAAACAAGGTTATATTAATTTCCTTTTGGAAAGAAATATGCATTTGTTTACAAGAAAATAATAGCTAATGATGGTAAAATTATAGAGAAGAGAATATGTCTTACATACATTAAATAAGGGCTATTATGATAAGCTCTTTCCTGCACAAAGAATATTCATTGTGTTATAGAGACATGTTCTTCCATGGATAGAACTATTGAGATATACTTACTTAGAAAAATTATATATGATTATTTTTGTGCTATCATAACTATTATGTTAGTTCATTTGGAATAAAATCATGTATATGCATGCAATATTTGTATTAACTTTCATTTTGAAAGAATTTTCATGGGGGAAATGATAGCATGTTGTGTTTGCCTATATTGGAAAATATTATTTAGGAAAGAAGATAAAATTACATGCACTAAAACCATAGTAATGTGTCGATTTCCTTGGAATATATATATATATATATATATATATATATATATATATATATATATATATATAACGTTGGTATAATGTTTGTAAAAGAATGCATGTATTTACTGCATTAGTTTTATGTAAAAGAAAACATGTTTTTGCATGTCATATTGTGCTAAATTTCCTCGAAAATGAAACATGTGGTTGTTGCTCTATTGTGTTAAGTATTCTTTTGAAAAGATTCATTTGGAAAGTATATGCATTTGCATGCATAGGCACACCATTGATTGTGTTAGTTCTATTTACATATTTTCATGCACCAAAAGTAATAGCTGAAGGACTATTTCTTTTGATAAAGTGTATGTAATTTGCATGCACGAAGATCATAACAGATGTGTTAGTTTCCTTTAAAGGAATTTTTGGACATTTTTAGTGATTTGTCTTGCAATAATGTGTGCTTGTGCAATGGGAATAATAGTTAATGCCGTATTACATTATCGACGTGATTTGATGGTTATATGCTTATAACTAATACGTATTCAATATTGTTAAATGAAGCATGTTGCGATATTTTGTTTTTGTTTCATGAATGTACATGAATATATGGTGAAACATCACTAATATTTATTTATGAATTGTTTTTATTAATACTTGATTTAATCATGATAACAAAAGTTGATGACAGTAAGATTTTTAGGAAAATGTTGTGACATATGCAAATACAGATTATGTTTATTGTTATGGAAGAAAATAGGTTAGTGGTTTATGTATATTAAAGGAATGTCAGCTGTAGGATAATCCATTGATAGGAAGAACTATGCCCTAAGAAAAAATGCGAAAGGGTTTGTGGATAAATGATGTAATGACGATTATAATAGCTTATAACGAGTTATGTTGTTTTTGAGATGATATTATTTCTAATATTTTATGACAATGGTCAAGGGATGGAGTCCCTTATAACCATTGAGTGAGAGGTGAACACCCTCGCAATTGTTTAATAATAAAATTAAATGTTTGTTGGTTTTCACCCTACGGGGTTTCTAGGGTATATCGGTGTTCAATGATTTGATTGCTTATTGTGTTATTTTGATGATGTTGATTCCTTGCATGATGTGATGCTTATAATATCGAGTATGTGATTAACTAATCTAATTAAAGAAATCATGAAAATGATGCAAGGTTTCATAAGAAATTTTATGTTAATATGATACAATAGTGGTGGTTAATAGTTATGTAACTTACTATTCATTTACTACATTTTTTTTAACACAAAAGAGTATGGGTATTATGTATTAATTCGTGGTCAGGTCGCAGCTAAAACTGGGTGAATACATTTCAGAATGGTGCCAAAAATGGGAAAACCGGTTTCCTTTTTTAACTGAACTAACCCAATACCTATTTAGGATTACAAAATGCAGCATCTCTATTGTTGATATTATAATATAGACTTTAAAATATTTTCCGAGCAACAAAACACATTTATATTTACGCATAAAAACTAACAACATATTAACCATTTGGGTCTGCATGCCAATTAAGGTTGATTCCCTTCGATTCATCTTCAGAGATGGAAGTTTTCTCTACAAGTTGAATTTTTAAATTCTCGATCTAGCTTTGGAGAGCATAAATTTCATCCTCTAGTTTGAGGATTTTTTTATTCTTCTCTACATTCCTTTCGCTCCATGCACATGCTTCCTCCTGCTGTAACTAAAAACTCCTCCTCGGCTTGCTAGACCTCTCCTTATCTCGAATTTTTCTCTCTCACATGGTGTGCACAAGTGAGGTGCGAATTTTTCCAAGGGAGGGATATTTTCGGTTCTGCTTGCTACTCTCCCAGAGCACTTACGATGAAAACTCCAATACTCGGGTCCCATTGTGCCTTTCTCCAGATGCCAGAACTTTCTACAAAAACCCTTCTCTTCAGACACAGCTTCAAAATAACATATACTTCCCCCAATTTCCCTAGAACATGACCGCAAAATAATAGAATGCCCCTTACCCCCTTCAGAATCACAGACAACATCCACAATGCACAGTGACACAATACTCCACCCCTGGCCGAACAAAAAAATCACCATCACCCACCAAAAACCCCTCACATAGCTATGAATCCTACAACTACCTGAGTGCATGGCCTCGACCTTCTCACAATTGGAAATTTGTCTGCATGTCCTTAATTTATAATGAAATTTGAAGCTGGTGGACAGATTCTTACCTCCAGGATCCCATCTCACTCCTACAATTGCTGCGCAGTATGAAACGAGCTTGATATAGAGTGAATTAAATCCCACTCGCACGAGCCATCCACTCAACCTCTCCAACATTAATTCATGCTCTATCTCAGAGTACGCTCACATTGTTCTGATAATTTCAATCATGCGAAGGACCTCAATATGGGACTAAAAATAGAGATTTCTCACATTGATATCCTTCATGACGCCATGTGTCCTAAACTTCTGAGCATCGATGCCACCTTCTGAATTAACAGTTTCGCATGGTAATCTCAAGTCACTCGTACAATGCCACTTTCTCCTTGCGCGATGTGTCTTCGGTCGGATGTGAGAGGAGGAGCGGGGATGGATAATGAGGGGGAAGGGAAAGGAAAGGAGATGCAAGAGTTAATGTTAAGGGGGACGAGATAAAGAGGGATGAGGCAAGGTTGGGAAAGGGGAGAGAAGAAGAGATGGGAGCTAGGGGTAGGGAGCCATCGAAGGAGGGAGGGTAGGTAGGGGAGAGGGGTGGAGGGGGGGAGGGCAAAGAAAGGGTCATGATCCAATGGCTAAGGTCAAAAAATCCAAATTTTTCCCTATGATCCCTTTATAAGTGTTTATGCTCTTCCTAACTCGTAGGACCATTTCCATAAACCCATTACTTTCTAATAGCATGTCTAGGGAATGGGGTAGTGTACTTCATTTCCATTTACCAGACTCTTGTTCTCTTCTATTTGACATGCTTGATTAGCTTGGATGCCTACCTCCCAATTCAATTTTCTTAGAATGTGGTACAAGTGAAATTTTTCGAAATGCCTGTAAAGACCTTTGATTCCTTCCATGGTTTGGTCCAGTTTATTATTCTAAGTTTCCTTATTATTGACCATATTCTTTATAATAAGGAGGGAGTCCCCCAGGATGTTCATAACACTCATCCCTCTTTATTGAGAAATAATGAGACCAAAGAGGAGACCATATGCCTCTACTTGATTATTCACTTTCTTGCCTAGCACCCAAGCATACCAATATTCTGTTATTCCATTAGGGTTTATGAGAACCCTTCCCCCGCCTTCCACCCCAGGATTTCCTTTTGATGCTCAATCGAATTTTAAAGTCCATTCTTGTTGCTTACTAATCCACTTTGCCAAGTCCTCCTGGGATAGGCGTAGAATCCATATTGGATTAGATCCCTGAATATTTTTTGAGGGATAAAGGCTCTTAGGCGAGGCTTGTGGATGTAGCTAGGCTGACTCACGAGGGTCAAATGAGTGGTCGAAGGTGGATTTATGAAATTCGAATTAGGAGGAGAAGGCTTTCAGGGCGGTATTTTGAGGTGATGGGCATTTCATTTTGAAAATTGTTTTATTGATAAACAACCAAATATGCCAACAGAGGTATCTGGGCAAGGTTGTCCAGAGGACTTTGAGTGAATCTTTCGCTTGAAGGGAGCCCTCGTAGAACTTGGGCGAGGAGTTGAAAAATATCAAGAGGTGAGAGGGCCATCTTTTTATTTGAAAGAGAGGTCCAAGAGCCACCTACCAAACTAGCTTAGAGAAATGGCAGTGGAGGAATATATGGGGGATACTTTCTTCCTAGGATTCACATAAAGGACACCTGGAGGGTCCTATGTAGCATCTCCTTTGAATATTCTCTGTTGTTAATATTATTTTTTGAGCCAATGACCAATTTAAAAATTAACTTTGGGAATAGCATTAGAAGCCCATACTTTTTTCCAAATAGAGGATTTTAGGGGAATTTGTGCATCAAAAGAAAGCTTCTCATATACCTCTCTGACTACGAGGATAGATTTCTTCCACCCCCAAGCATCCTTTGCTGAAATAGCTATTGGAGCATCGCCTCTGAGTTTTTCCAAACACTTTTTTTTTCTTGAAAAAGATTCACTGGTGTGTTATCCATCTTCTAGCCCGACCAATTAACAAGAGCATCCCATGTAGAAATTTGAGAAAAAAACTCCACTCCTATTTGGGACAGAAAATCACATAGCAGAGGAAGAGAGTGATCCTCTCCTAGAGGTGTAAGGTCAAGAATTTTATCCTTCCATATATTTACCAAGGCACCTTTCTATGGATTTTACATAGACGGTCTTTGATTAGGTGGGAAGATGCCTTCATAATCCTCAAATGGAGGAGGCTTGTATTACCTCTATAGGAACTTCCCTATCATCCAGTTTGTTTATATATTTTTCTCTAATGACTTGAACCCACCATTTTTCTATGCTTCTTTCCATTATCCACCATATTTTTGCTCCCATTTCCATATTAGCCAAAGCCAGGTCACATATTTTGAGCCCCCCATGTAGCTTGGATGATCTAATTGTTTTCCAATTTACTAGGTGAGATTTTATATTTTCTTGCTTTCCTTCTTCCCATAGGAATTTCCTGATATACATTCTACATATTTCACAGCTTGAAGGGTGGAAAATTGATAAAGCAAGAGAGAGGAAAACACTGACTTCACTAATATTTTTCTCCCAGCAATATTTAACCAAATTCCACCCGAGTTTGCTATTTTCATTTTTATTTTTTCAAGAATCTTCTGCCACACATTTTTCGTTTCTCTTCTAATGAATATGGGTACCCATAGGTAGTTTAAGTCTTTTCATTCATTGACATTTTTCAAGCATAGGATATCTTCTATTTTTTTGCTTTTTGGGACTAAATGTTCCATGTATAAGCTTGAGCTTTTTATCATTTGTGGCCCCTACTAAGGCTTGTTGAAATTTATCCAAGTTTACTTTGAAGCATCTCGAAATTACCTGGGAGGCCTCTCCAATAAAGACAGTGTCTTCAACAAATTTTCCATGGTTTATGCTATTAATTCATGCATTGTATCTAATACCCGGAAGAAGCAGCGAAAGACAATCCACCTCCAAACAATGACTCAGAGCATCCCCCATTATGATATAAAGAAAGGGGGAGAGGAGAAACCCTTGACGCAGTCCCCTAGAGGCCTTGAAGAATCTCGCAACCCTATCATTTATCAGAGGAGCTATCGAAAGAGGTGATGCATAAATAAATCCATATTATGAATTTCGGATCAAATCCCATTTTCCTCATAACTTTATAAAGAAAACCATGTTGAACTCTATCAAAATCATTCACCATGTCTAGCTTGATTATCATACCTTGGTATCCTCTTCTCCAGCTAGTGTCTGTATCTTCTTGAATTAGAACAATATTGTCAAAAATTTGATGGCCTCGCACAAATCCCCCTTGATTAATAAAGATCAAATCGGGGAGGAGGGCTTTAAGTCTAGTGGATAAAATTTTAGAGATCACCTTATAAGACACGTTATAGAGAGAGATTGGCATAAATCTGGAAAAAGAGGATGGGCTTGACTCTTTGGGTATGAGGGCCAGAAAGGAAGAGTTGATGCTACCTCCTAGAATGAAGTTTTTGAAGGAGTAGTCAATCATTATGTAAAAATCTTCTTGGATTCCACCCAAATTGACTGATGTAAGTGGAAATGTCATCCAAACTAGGATATTTATCTGAGGAGAGGGAGAAGATCATTATCTTAATTTCCTCATAGGATGGGAGGATGAAAGGGACTTATTCTTTTCCAAGGAGACAGACTCAGGGACAGAGTCTAGGAAAAATTCCTCACATACCTGGTCACATAAAGGATCCGCCTAATAAAGACGCTTAAAATGATATTTTTTTGCGCTTTTTATTTCTTCAAAATTTGTTATCATCGTTCCCTCGTGATGGATTTGCGATATATTATTTTTTCTTTCCCTATATTTTTCTTGTTTGTGAAAAACCTTTGTGTTTCTATCTCTCACCTTGATCCAGATTTATGCAGGAACGCAACAGAATAAACACATAACCATAAATACAGAGATGCAGCGGAAATAACACTTCATTTCATTAATATCAAATAACAGAAAGATGCTTACAGACATAATGGAAATAAAATAGCTAGGGTGCTGGTAGCGAATCTCTGAAAAGAGATGTGGTGGCTACCGACCTCTGAACTGAGTTACAATGAGGCTCGAGGGCCTATTTATTATTGAGAAACAATGGAGAGCCCTCAACATCCCAAAAACCTAACCCTAGGAGATGAAGCGCCAAAACTATGGGCCCCGTTTGGGTAAATTGGTGTTTCAACTTCCCAGGGACGTAACTTTGGCATACTATCTCCGTTTGGCGCACATGATACATCATTAGAAAGCTCTATCCGAGGACTACAACTTTTGTGACGATTTTGATGATCAAAATTGCAACAAATTTCATACCCAAAAAACGTCGTTTAGGGCCTCAAAACGGCTCCGGAAGTTCAGGACCCGAAAAACTACTAAAAATAGTAAGTTATGCCAAAACTGAAAAACTGAAAGAGACAATGGTGGGGGCCCAAGTGGAATAGGCGGGTGGCCACCAATATCCACCTGGATCATTCCTCCCCCCTTGGGAAGCAATGGTCCCCATTGCGTTAAGTTCCTCCATGAGATGAGGAAATTTCTGCTGAACTTGGTCCCTGGTGAACCACTTTCCTTGGTGCAGGAGTTGGCCAGCTTTGACAACCCGATACGGTTGGATCTGCTGTTGACGAGTGTTCTTGATTTGCATGTCCATGATACAATCTGTGGTGGCCTGTTCCATGCAGTCTGGGTTTAACTCTGTTGGTGTGAGTTGTTCTGCAATGTCTGAGGTGTCCGGTAGAGGTGGAAATGGACGACGATCCGTGAAGGCCCAGGTGCGAGACCAAGGAATGGTGGAATACTAAGCTCGAAGGCATTGTTACCTACAACCTTGGTGATGGTGTACGGCCCGTATCGGAGTGGGCGAAGCTTGCGGTGAGGTCCAGTGAGGCGCTCCTTCTGCAAATGCAACCATACTTTGTCGCCCACCTGGAAGTTGTGTCGCACCCGGTGTTGATCATGGCGCTGCTTGTACTTCGCATTGGCTCTGTCCAATATATCATGAACCTGTTGGCGGATGTGTTGAATGCGCTCGATGAAGCTACTTGCTTTGTCAACTTCAGACTGGACATGAGCTGAATCGGCCTGAGTAGCTGCAAACGACATGGCTATGTCAATGGGACATAGTGGCTGGAATCGCAAGCCCACCTGAAAGGGGCTATGGCCAATTGAACTGTGGAGAGCCCGGTTATAACTGTGTTGTACATAGGGGAGGCTCTCGTCCCATGTGCGTGGATGCTTTGAGTTGTACATGCGCAGAATGTGTACAATCATTATGTTGACGACCTCTGTCTGGCCATCTGTTTGGGGATGGAAAGCTGTGGACTTGGTGAGCTTTGTGTCCAACATTGACTAGAGGCTGGACCAAAATGTGCTGAGGAACCTGCTATCTCGATCTGATATGATAGACTATGGGATCCCAAAGTGCACCCACACTCGTTCAAAGAAGAGTTTAGCAGTGGCTTCTACTGTGATATTCTTCTTACGGGCCGCCATAATGGCCATCTTCGAGAATCTGTCAACGACCACGAAAACACAGTCATTTCCATTCTTAGTAGAAGGCAGGCCCGACATGTAATCCATGGAGATGGATTCCCAAGGTCGACTAGGGGTAGTTAGTGGAGTATATAGGCCTTGCTTCTTGATGGTCGGTTTGGCAATGGCACAAGCAGTGCAGGATCTGATGTGCTTCTCGACATCCTTTCGAAGGTTCGGCCAATAGAAATACTTCTGTAGTATTGCTACTGTTTTCTCGACCCCGAAATGCCCAGCGACTCGACTGTATTGTGCTTCCCATATCATCTTGGCACGCTCGCTTGAAGGAACACAAAGGTGTCCCAGGTGACATAAAAGTGCATCTTGGAGGTGAAAATTTGGAACTTTTGTGCCCCCTAAGAGTGCCTTGTAAGTGTGGCCGAATTCTGGGTCACTCTCATAGAGAAGCGGCCAATCAGAAGTCTCGTGCCCACAAGAGTTGAGCACAGTGGTGAGCGCCACGATCGGTGGTCGACTGAGGCAGTCTGCAACATGATTGGTGCTACCCTTCTTGTACTTGATGTTCAAATGAAACTGTTGCAGATATGTGGACCACTTCTGATGGCGATCATTCTGCAACTTCCCTTGTGTCTATATGAACTGCAGGGGCCGGTGGTTTGTGTGGATGATTGTTTCCTTCCCCAAAATGTAATGCTTCCATTGTCGATAGGCTTGCACAATGGAATACATTTCTTTGTCATAGGTGGGATACTTGCGAACTGTCTCAGACAATGTCTCACTGTGATATGCCACTGGATGTCCCTGTTGAGTAAGAACTGCCCCAATGGCATAGTCAGAGGCATCTGTCTCGATCTCAAATGGCTGCTGCAAGTCTGGTAAGGTGAGCACTGGGGCAGAACAGAGGCGATTTTTCAATTCTTTGAACGCCTTCTGTTGAGGTTCCGACCAAAAGAATTTTGCTCTAGCTCCTCCTTTGGTGACTTGACTCAAGGGCCAAGTGATATGAGAGAATCCCAACACGAATCTACGGTAGAAATTAGCAAGACCCAGAAAGCTGCGAAGCTCTGTTATAGTAGTCGGGGCTGACCAATCCCGAATGACTTGGATCTTGGCTGGATCCACATGCACCCCCCTTTCATCAATAATGTATCCCAGATATTGAACCTGGGTCATGCCAAACGTGCACTTCTCCAAATTGGCACACAACTTGTGTTGCCGCGGTGTTTGGAGGACTTGTCGGATGTGATGAAGGTGCTCTTCCCAAGTCTTGCTAAAGATCAGAATGTCATCCAAGTACACCACTACGAATGAGTTGGTGAATGGCCGCAAGATGTCGTCCATCATCCTCATGAAGGTTGCGGGAGCATTCGTCAACCCGAAAGGCATGACCAGCCATTCAAAGAGGCCTTCCTTAGCTTTGAAGGCAGTCTTCCACACATCAGAGGGTTCAATTGGTACCTGGTGATACCCAGACTTCAGGTCGATCTTACTGAAATATTTTGCACCTTGGAGTTGGTCCAGAAGGTCATCAATCCGTGGGATTGAGTACCTATTCCGGACAGTGATCTTGTTCGGCGCCCGATAGTCAATAGCGAGTCTCCACGTCCCATCCTTCTTCTGTACCAACACGATCGGGCTCCCACGGGGCGATGAACTTGGTCTGATGTGACCTTTCTGCAACAGCTCCTGAATCTGCCTCTTGATTTCATCATTTTCCAGAACAGAGCGTCGATAGATCGGTCCATTGGGTAGTGGCGCACCCGGGGTCAGATCAATCGGGTGCTTGACCTGGCAGTGCAGAGGAACCCCTGTGGGTGAGGTGAAGATGTCCCCGTACTCCTCCACGACCTTATCCATTTGTTGTTGTCGTGAAGAGGGGCCCTGTCTGGAGGTCGTGGCCACAGTTTTCTTCTTGCCCTGGGGGCGGATCATCAGGAAAACGAATTTCCTGGTTTGGGAAATGAGCTTACTACATTGTTTTGCGGTAACCAAAGAGATATTCGTAGGAGGTGGTACCTCTGGTATCCTGTACAACTTATTTCCCAAAGTAATAATAACAGCACGAGGTCGAGACTCATACACAGCATGACGCTTCCACAAGTATGGTTGTCCTAATAATACATCAGAAACATCAATAGGAGCAACGTCACATAGTACCTCATCCGTGAAGGGCTTGATGCTATAGGGAAGGCGACACTGCCGGCTGACTCGGAGATCTCGTCCTTGGTGAAGCCACCCGATGGTGTATGGATGTGGGTGAGCTGTGGTCGGCAAGCCCAACCGCTTCACGGCGTCTGCTGAAATGAGGTTCTTTTGGCTCCCATTGTCGACAATGAACTGTACAGGGGAGCCCTTTACCCACATCTGGGAGTGGAAGAGACGTTCCTCCTCCTCTGGATCTTCCGGTTCCTCCTTCTGGACCTTTGTAGTGGCAATAGTGGCGTTGGGCTCCGCATCAATAATCTGTTTCCCTTTTTCATTCCCCTTTTCAGGTTCTGATTCGGAGTCAGAGCATGCATCTGACTCAGAAACCCTCATCTCGGCCACTAGCGACTGCTTGGCCCGACACTCACTTGTGTTGTGAGTGGAGCTCTTATGGAACTCACACCACTTTCCCGTGTCCTTCTTTGGCTTTACGGTGTTGTTCTTGTCTTGTGGCTTTGACGGGTTGTCCTTAGCCGCCATGCTCTATCCTTTGTTCTGCGGTTTGGAAGCACCTTTTCCTTGCTTTTGATTCGCAGATCCAAAGTCTCGCTTCTTCTGTTTGAATTTCTGCTCAATCTTGGCAGCATACCGGTATGCCGTACCAAGCAAGGAGATGTCGAGGAACTCCATTTCCTCCTGAATGTATCTGTGCAGACAACTGCGATACTTTAGCACCAAATGTTTCTATGAATCTTTGATACCCAACTTTGTGCGCAGGGTATGGAACAGATTCGTCAGCTCATGCACATCTTGATCCCTTTGTTGTCGCAGCGTGGTCCATTGTATGTACTTGTCCTCATAGCTCCCCACGGAATAGTACTGTTCCTTGACGGCGTCTCAGAAAGAATTCCAAGTTGGTACGGCCGAGAACAGAGAGGGTTCTGTCTGGTCCTTGTTCTCACAGTAGGTTTCCCACCAGTCCTTAACATGGGGGGTAGCTTTGAGGAGTGCAAAAATAATCTTCTCCCGGTCTGAAAAGTCATGAACAGAGAAATATCCTTCTAATAGATTCAACCATCTATCTACGGCATCGTCTATTTGACCCTCAAATATGGGAATGTCAAAATTTACTTGTACCTTAAAGGGAGTCGCAACTCCAGAGTGGCTACTGGATGCAGATGCGCCGCCGGTGGGCAGCCGTTGAAGGATCTGAGCAAAGCTATCCATCATCGCGTTCCTTTGTTTTTCGAGGGCCTCTTCGAGCAATATTTTGATAGGATCTCCTGCTCCCTCATCTTTCTTTTCGTCCCCCATGGGCGTCCGTCGAGGTTTGCGAGGCTGATCTTGCAAAGGTTCCACCAGATCAAGCCCTAGCTCCTTATACCCAGACCTCGTTGGGGACATGCAAAGAAGGATCGAGAAAAAGCAGACCCCTCTGATACCACTGATCCGGATTTATGCAGGAACGCAACAGAATAAACACATAACCATAAATACAGAGATGCAGCGGAAATAACACTTCATTTCATTAATATCAAAATCACAGAAAGGTGCTTACAGACATAATGGAAATAAAATAGCTAGGCTAGGGTGCTGGTAGCGAATCTCTGAGAAGAGATGTGGTGGCTACAGACCTCTGAACTGCTTTACAATGAGGCGCGAGGGCCTATTTATTATTGAGAAACAATGGAGAACCCTAAACATCCCAAAAACCCAACCCTAGGAGATGAAGCGCCAAAACTATGGGCCCCGTTTGGGTAAATTGGTGTTTCAACTTCCCAGGGACGTAACTTTGGCATACTATCTCCGTTTGACGCACATGATATATCATTAGAAAGCTCTATCCGAGGACTACAACTTTTGTGACGATTTTGGATCAAATTTTCATATCCAAAAACGTCGTTAGGCCTCAAAACGGCCCGAAGTTCGTGTGACCCGAAAACCGCAAAAATAGTAAGTTATGCCAAAACTGAAAAACTGAAAGAGACAATGGTGGGGGCCCAAGTGGAATAGGCGGGTGGCCACCAATATCCACCTGGATCACACCTTTAGCCAATTAATTTTGGACTTAAGACACCAATACTCTTCCTCTCTTCTCAAATGACTGTGGAGAGATTTGAATCTCTCAACCTCTTTTTCAAGATCATATTGTCCAATCTGGGTTAACTCCATTTTTCCTTCAAGATAGGACAATTAGCTTTATGTATCAATGATAGCATATTTCCTTTCAGTCTTGTTTAATTTTAACCAAAATTGATGTCTAATTTTATCCTTTTAACTTTAGCTTCCCAAATAGAGGTGGGGCCCTTCAACCCACCCAATCGAGGAGTTCGAAACCATAGGGGAGAAATCAATTGATTCAAGCAAGAGGGGGGAGAATATGAAGGAAATGGGACCAAGATAAATGGATGGAGATGCCAAAAGGTAAATGAGGCGATGATCCGAGCCGCACCAAGGGAGGATGGAGGATTTAAGATAGAGGTTTTGTAGAAGAAAATAGTTCGAGGCGAGAAACTGGTCAAGTCTCGTGGAAATATGACCTGGGTAGATGCACTTATTATTCCAGGGATAAAGGAATTTCTAATGTTTTACATCAAAAAGACAAAGATTCAAGATTAGGTCTTCCATGTCTTCTTGGGAGGCATCTCTAACCAAGGAGCCTACTCTTTTCTCATATTGACCCAAGCTAATTTTGAATTCTCCCCCAAAAATATAGCTGATCACATATTCTAAGTCTTTTAACTCCAATAAAGATTTACAAGATTGTCTCTTTTCTTTATTGTGGACTAGCATATATACATTTATAATTGCAACATTTTGATTTAATTCTAAACTCTTGAAAGTGGTAGAAATATAGTGATTGTTTTTCAAGGAACTTACCAATTGTAGTTTTGTAGTATTCCACATTGTGCAGAGGCCTCTCAAAGCTCCTCTCGAACTGTTAGCCTCAATTTTACTGAAACCCCAAAGAGAAGGGTGAATAGGGGAGATGTTTGTCTCACTCAATTTAGTCTCTTGGAGCATGACTACATCTGGTTTTTCTTTTTTAATTAATGACTTTACTTCCATTATTATCTTTCTAGTACTAAGACCCCTACAATTCCAGTAGATGACCTTCATTATTTACCTTTATAAGTTGTTGCCCCTTTTACTGGGCCATATGTGTTCCCTTTCTTTCCTCCTTTAGTTCCTAGGTCTGCTAGTTGTCGTGGGATTGTATGTTGGAAGCCAAGTTCCTTATCCTTCTCTGTATTTTCCTTCGTTATCTCTTTCTTAGTTTTCATTCCCAATCATCTTGTATTTCTTTATTTATTCCTTATACATGGTCCATCTGAATTTTATTTTGTCGAGCTCGTAGGCATTGATATTACCAGGGAAAATTTTAAGGATGAGAAATTATTTTGAATTTTAAAACATTGGCAAATCTCACTAGTCCCTAATGTGCAAACTATAAATGTTTATTGATATATTGGTAAAATTATTCAAATTTATAATGATTTTCTATATACTCTTTATATAATGTTGGCGATTTTTAAGTTAAAATAATTTTATATTGTAAAATTTGGGTGAATCAATTTTATAAAAAATGGAAATTGGCGAATCTTTTTTTTGAAAAAAACATGGAAAATTAGCCCACCTGTGAATATTAGCCCCTAAAATTTTCCATGGATATTACTACTATTTATTTTTAGGATAAAAAGCCTTCATCTTCTTCCTCTTATTTTGTGGATTCTTCAACGTTTTTGGATGTTTCTAGGCTCATGGGTATGACTGGAATTTGCTGAGAAGTTGAAGGAGGGTGGGATACCTCCTCCCTAACAAGTGGCCCCCTATCTTCCTGAGTCGAGGTCAAAACTGTGAGCTGATTTTGGTTTGTGCCATATTCATTTCTCGTGGTTTTTGTACCCAATGGAGGGGTTTTATTGCTTTGGGCTAGGCATTCATTCCTTAGATTTGTGTTTGATGCATTCCCTATTCCATTATTTTGTTTATTTTTCCTTCTTTTCCTATTGACATTCTGCCATTGCTTGTTTGATTCTCCTTGTTGTTAAGTATTTTCCTATTGTTTGGGGTATCCTTTTGAAAAATTCCCATACTAATGGAGCATCTTACACTTGAAGGGGAGTTGGTCAATGATTCCACTTCCTAGACGTGGGACCAATTATCCATACAAAGGTTCACCACCATAGGAAGTCCTTTTTAAAGGTCGACTTCCACACAAATCTGCACATAGGAGAACAATCCCTCTTTTGGTTCAACACAATCGATATATTTTCCAAGTGCATTCCCAATTAAACAGAATGTAGCATCATTCCAACAATGGAGTAGTAGGAAGGGGAGCTTAACCCAGACCGCAATGGAGGAGGGCACATCACATTCTGGGTTGAAACTTGGGCTCGAGCAATCTAGATATAGCCCTTGAGTGCCCATGAAGTAAGGGCCTCTTCTGAACACCAAGTCTCTATCAAGCCCGTTCTAAAAAAAGAAGGTATAAAAGCTTTTCCCACAAAAGGTTGACATAACCTCACCTTGAATGAGGGGTTTCCAGTTTTTATTTAACCAAGAGCAGACAAAACGAGGCGAGGTCCATAGACCCATGAACTTCCCAATAAGCCTACGATCTGCAAGTTGCAAAGCTCTTAAGCGGGCCAGCATAGCGTTGATGGAAATCTTCGGAATAATATCACATTTTTTAACGAACTAGGAGGGTCCTTGCTTCTGAAAATGGGATGTTTCCGTTCAACCAAAGAGTTGAATGCAACGATATTTGCATCAATGCCATCGTTGAGGGTTGATGCAACCATGGGGTTATCTAGCCAAAGAACAAGAGGGAGATCAAAAACACAGCCGAAAGGAGAGAGGGAGGAGGGAGGCAGAAAGGAGGACGAGGGCGAGAGGGAGTGCTTTAGCAGGAGGCCGAGCTAAGGGTGAAGCCCATTGTGCAAAGCACAAGAGCGGCTAGTTCAAGAATTTTTTTTTCATTCATTTACTAAAATTATTCTATGTAGTGATGAAAATTTTATCTAATGATTAATGAGGAATGTTAAATAATAATTTGGATAGTTACATGTGAGTAAATTGTGTAAAAAATTTCTAACTCCATGCATTTTCATGAGAGATTACAAAGAGATGTTACAAAGATATAATTGAAATCTAAAAAATTTAATAATAATTTATTTATTATTATTAATTATTTAAAAAAAAAATACTTAAATAATTGGTAATATAATAACAAATTATTAATAAAAGTACACAAATGAATTTTTTATTAGTTCACAATGAAAAAAAAATGGCTAGTCTAACTAGTCTTCTTTTTCGCCATGAAAATCATGGAAATTCAGGTAAGATTTTAAGAAAATCCTACAGGGATTTTTGTAAATCCATGTTATATCTATCAAACTTTAATATTTTGGGTGACCTAGAGATTTTTGACAGTGTTGAATCCATTTTGACCATCAAAATCATAATTCAAACACTGTTACTGTAAGATTTCTTAAATTTTTTGGCCCAGATTCCCACCAATTTTGGCCATCCAAGCAATTCCTCCATCTTGTTAAACAACTCCAAAAAATATTGAATTCCCTCTGTGAAATCTACCACCAAAAATAATATTGTTACCTTAATTAATTGGACCCTACCATATAGCATCGAGAAAATTTCGTGAGAAGAAATATTTATACTTGAGATGGGATGTGGATACACACAACAAGTTTTATGGATAAGGATTTGAAATAAAAAACATTGACTCACATAACTTTACATAAATTATTTTTACCAAATCAAATACTTAAAAATCCCATTATATTTTTTATCACCGATAAGATTTATCATTATATTTTTTAATTATATTGATCTCATTATTTTTATAATTATATTAGCTAAGATATGTTTTATAATTTAATATTAAAAATTTATAGTTTTTATTTTTATTTATTTTATATTTTAGTATTAAATTAATAGAAGAACACATATGATTAATATATTTTTTATTTTAAATTTTTTAAACCTCGATTTTCTTACAATTTAAAATTTTGAAAATTCTATCTAATGGAAACTACGTAGATTTTAGATTTTGGAAATATTCCAGTTTGTTGCATAGAAGTGAGATCTAAATCTAAAAAACTCATATGAAGCTACGACTAAATGCAATATATATTTTGGATATATCTCGTCGAATCCAAAGGCATAGGCATTTGATTACACATCTAGGATATACTAACTCGATGCAACGTTGAGGATGATTGTTGATTGGCACCATGGAACATACTATCCAAAAGCTGTTCCGATCCATTCGTCCACGGGATTGATGCAGAATTGAGCGACGATCACTAACTAGCACCATGGAACCTCCCGCCCGAAAGATGCTCCAATGCCATTGTTGGCTGATGAAAGCCTTCTTCTAATTCTGTGATGGATGTATAAGACGATTAGCTTGAAATTCTGTTTTGATACCAAATGTATAACATGCATTGCAGTCGTTATCCTTGAGGATTCACGTGAAAACGCATTGCACTAAATGAGTCACATGGAATTGTTTGTAGCCGTAGTCTTCCCAGGCAATGTTTTGGCCCGGAATCCGGCAAAGATTTTTAAAAAATCTGGCAAAGATTTTATCAGAATCATGTTTTCAGTTGTTAAACTTTAGTATTTTGAGTGCCCTAAAGGTTTTTGGTAGTGCTGAATCTATTTCCGCTATCAAAAATGGATTCCAAACACTCCAACTACCTGATTTCTTGAATTTTAGTTGCCTGGATTCCGGCAAAAAACTGCCGTCTGGGCTATTTCGTTGCCTGGATAGACAACTCCATTGTTTGTATGCTACAGTCATGGCAGTTATGTGAACGCATTGTACTAAAGGAGTCACACTGAATTGTTTGTTATGCTAGAATCATGGCAGTTCAGTTTTTTTCCCATGAGGAAATCGCTCTTGAAGCAGTTGTCAGGTGTACATAGCCTTGCTTGAGTCATGGCAGTTAGGAACCAGAATATCTGAAAAGATTTTTAGTTGTTTCCTGTTTACGGGCAGAATTGGAAAGAGCTTGTTAGATCAATTCTTCCAACCTTTTGGTTTATAATTATGTTCTCATCATCTATAAATGGTTGTTTGTGCTTCAAAACCAGTAGGAAAACCCAGATCCTCCTCAAATTATTTGTGATACTGAGGTATATCTCTATCAATGTTCTCTCATGATCCTAATAATCGTGTATTCTCTCTTATACTTCATTATAGTATTTAGTTGTCATGTTCAGTCATCCACTATAACTTCTCACATAAAACAATAATTTGACAATTGCATTTCACAGCTATCTTCGTATTAAATCGAGCATTTCCTTCAGCTTGTCCCAACGTTTCTTAATGTGCTTGCATTTTTGTTAAAAAAAAAAAACGCAGTCTTTTCGTTTATAAAAAGAAATTACAATATCAGTGTTTCTGAATACATAGAGCTATGCTCAAGTGTAATACTTAGCCAGAGTTGTTTCCACCTTGATACCAACTTACCGTTCATACATTCCTCTTGACACAGGTCTATTAAAAAAAAATACATATCATTATGCTCACCAACCATGTGAAGACAAAAAGAAAAAAAGCAGATGGGTCTTAAGAAGTAAAGATAAAACTCCAGGGGATGTGCATGTTCCGGTCAAAGGCAGCGAAGAAGAATTTGTCAGGATCCACCTGTTACGTGGTTTAATGGTTACTTAAACCTTTGTTATTTAATTGTGATCTTGGGGTTTCGTAAATTGAGTAGGTATACATGTACTATATATACTAGGTGTTTATCTTTCATATTAGATTAATTTAGATGTAATTAACATTAATTACAAAACAAATTAAATTAGTTTAATTTGACCTAAATCAAATCAAACATAAATAAATTGAAATCACACTTGCATAAAGGAAATCATGTTTGCATGAAATTGAAATCACTCTTGTAGAATTGAAATCACCACACTTGCATAAATGAAATGCTGAATTGAAATCACTCACACTTTCATAAATGAAATCACTTCATTCTTACATAATTGAAATCACTTGAAATCACACCAAACTTGCATAATTGAAATCACACTGCAATATGTACAAAGGTATGAAAACTAGGGTTGATGGGGGAGCCTCCATTTCTCAGCAAGCACATGGAACAACTATCACATCTTGGAGTTGAAAAACTACCACATCTTGGAGATTAATGTGGCAGTGTGTATTTCATAAAATGATTACAAGATATTACAGAATTCTCTCTCCTCACTTTACAAATCAAATCTTGAATGGAACTTGGAACCTCCAACTATCAACTAGCCACTAACAACTAACCATTTACAACCCTTTATATGAAGGGTGCACTCCTATTTATACAAAAAATGAAGACAACTACATATCCTCAAATCCCTCTTAAATCCACATTTATCTCATGCAAGATACAAATCATCTCCAAATTCTCTCATAGTTTTGATAAGGATGCATATCAAAACATCCAATGTTCTTTTCCTTTGAATGTGCTTAGCTTAATGATCCACATCTTCTTTAAATATTCTACAAATCCTCATGAGTTGGAATTTGAAATTCGAATTTGTAGTTAGGAGGCCAAGTATGACCCTTCTAAAATCTCCAAGTGGGCCTACAATATCACAAAAATTATACCACTTTTAAGTATATATGAAAACATGTTAATTTTATAATATTTAATTACAAATTCACTTGAAATACTTAAAATAAATGACTTATGAAAATATAATGCTAAACCCATATGATCATGAAAATGGTTACTTAATGTAGGGTTATGTAGCTACGGAATTACGGAATGAGGGTAAAATGATGGAAATGTGGGTAAAAGTGGATGACATTTTGGAGACCCAATATACCCCCAACTGAAAATGTTGCATGTCCTCATGCAACTATTGAATTGATTCCCTTAGTCATAAGTTAATCTCCTTGAAATGTTTTTCTTTTTATACGAGCTTTAGCTTTATATTGATTCTCTTTTAACTTTGCATTATCATATCATTTGATAACTTTATTATTTTTGCAAAGTGTACTTTGAAATCATTTGATTACAACATATATATATTTTTTATGGTTTGTTCTTGTGTGACAATCGAAATTTTTTTGAATACTGGTTCTTCTGTAATAGTACTTCTCTTATTTTTGTTGCATCAAAATATTTTGAAAACATTGAGAATTTCCATAGTTGTTGCCAACCATTTAATATGCTCTCATCAATTCATTGCAAAACACATAATCTTTTAGAATAAAAATGCAATAATAATTGATTCGGAAAATATATTGGTTAAAATGAAATCAAATGTGGCATATGAAATGTAATCCTCCCCAAATAAAGGTGTGTTAGCCTCTCTCATAAACAATTATAAATCCAAAATAAATTAATAAATTAAATATTAAATGTTAGGAATTTATGCCTAACTCTCTAGATTGAGTTGTTCCTCTAAGTTAGGAGTTAGTTTAGGTAGCTCCTACATTGGTGTGTGTATGGTTGAGAAATTGTCTCAACCAAAGTGTCCAAGATAGAACGCACTCTTGAAACACAGTCTCCTCATCTATTTAATTGTAATATTATATTCTTTTGTTAATGAGAAAATATGTGAGGAGGCCATGAGGCTGAAGCCTGTTCCACCATGACTGTATTTTGGGTATAAATTTGTGTGCTTTTATGTGTGTTAATGGTGTGTGATTATTCAACATGTGGTATCACAGCCATATTACATGGGAGCTTGTATTCATTTTTCCAGCCTCAAACCGTGGTTGTAACATGCTGGTGTTCGTGTAGGAAGAGAATGTGCGAGAAGCCATGAAGGATACGGGGAGAATTTTAGCATCCATTCCAAAGAAGGCCGAGTGATGGAGACAACGTAAAGGAATGAAGAAGCTATGGTTGATATGTATGGAGCTGTATGAAGCAAATTTTAATCTGACTATGTTGCAAGCGAGGAGGAACTAACACTAAGCCGAGTCAGGGACCTTGAATCTAGCATAAGGTATTAAACTTTGCAACGTTGACTTAAATATTGCGCTGGAGCTACATTATGGATATTGTAAGTATGTTGCAAAAGTTTTCAATTTTGTGCGAGAAATTGAATTAGTTCCAACCATTGAGTGGAATATCCATTGTTTGGAATTGATGAATGCTAGTATGCATTGAATAATTTAAACTAGAAGCTCCCAAGAAATTGTGGTCAATTTGTGTGACTTGAATCAGCATTGCCCAAAACATTAATTGTTGGGGCATTGAAGCCATGGAGCCATTCTGGAACATTGTGTTGTCGTTGAACCATCTTGAGCCATAGAGTGTGGATCCATCCAACGCTCTTGAAATGTGTAAACATGGTTGATCCTGTAGCAGAAAGGTGAAAATGGAGCTTGTTCTAATTGGAGCTCTGTTAAAAATATTTTGTTTCTGAAATTTTTAAAGCCATAAATTCTTGAGAAGCGGTTCAAGGGTATGTTTGAGACACAAATTGCAGGAGATCAACTCTCGAAGGACCAATAATTCATTTACGTGGACCACCATTTTTTAAGCTAAAGAATCTGTGAAGAAAGATTAAATTTCTGCGTCAATTGAAGACCTGTGTGTGGACCAATAAGGAGTGACCATCCCAACAACACAGATCTACATCCCCTCATTTTGAGATCTGCCATATAATCCTGTGAGATATGTAGTTATAAAGGAGGAAACATTGCACATCAGTTCACAATGAAATCATTTGATGCAATTTGACGCTCGGTAAGATTTAAGAATTTTTTTTTAATCACCATTTCCTCAAACTATGTGAAAGCTACGTTGGTGATGGAAATGTTATGAAAACCCAAAAACCATTCCATGTAATGAAATCCTCACTGTAAGTGAGGATGAATGGCCGCAACGAAATTTTAACAGTCTAATAAACGGCCCTCCCTTTTCTGGTTACAGTCAAAGTGTCGGGGTAGATCGGACGGCTGCGCTGACAGAAATTGAAAGGGAAAGATTAACATCCATTTTGGCCTAGAGGGAAATAAAAAGGTTTGTATGTAGGTTTTTCCATCTTTTGATCATTGGTTCTAGCTTCCTTTATGTCCCACCCATTCATATGCTGAAAAACACCCATTGATGTCTACAAGCGGTTGTTTGTACTTGACCAAGGTTCGAATTGCATCACCGTCATTTGAGTTGAGTCCAGCTCCACTGAGATCGACTATTGTGACACGATGAAAATTGCCATGGGGACCTCAGTAACCTGATCTTCCCCATTGTTAGCCACCTATAAATATTTTTTATACCAAAAAGTGGCTAAGACTATTTGAGCCTTCAAGGAACAAGTTCCATTACTAAAATATGTTGGCCCTTGAAGACTCTTGAAGGCCTCCTGCCTTTTTCTCTATCCAAAACTTCACTGATATTCCCATCTTACACTCAGAAATATTGCTAATTTCCAAGCCAAAATACTGCTGCAAGGACCCTTTTCCCCTTCCCCCTCTTCCCAAAGCTAACCTTCATTTGCTCCCCTTTTTCTCCATAAAAACTCCCTTGTTTTCATAAATCCTTTCCTTCCATTTATGAAAATCGCTTTTCCATAGTTAAAAAACTATTTTTTAACTATACCAAAACCCTTTGAAAACATTGAAAAATCAATAAAAATTCATATTTTATATACTGCTCGATCCATTTTTTCCTTTGTAAAATCCAAAAACCCACTTTTCTAAAGTTTTGGTCTAAAAGCCAAAATCAAGTGTTAAATATTTAAATGGGTTGATTGAAAAGTCCGATCGCGCAATCGAAATCACAATAAACACAATGGGTTGATTGAAAATCCCAGGGCCGAAAACCTGATATGCGATTAGCCCCTGCTTTTAACACTCTGGTCATATAAATCTCCATGCGCCCACGGCCCCGCAATCGGGCGCCAAGCCATTTTATAAATTTCCTCTGCCCAAAGTTTAAAACCTTTAGGTATATATTAAAACATGTCGGTTTATTATATTTTATACCTCCGCCGGTCCAAAGTTCAAATAAATCTCCACCGTCGATCTGTTCTATAGATCAACAGTGCAGAGTTCATCTCCCTGTGGTCTCCACCGGCCATAAGCCAATTGCCCAAAACCGTCGGTATTCATCGCACCGCCTTTGGGGCAAAGGTGGTTTTTTCCCGATGGCCAGCGATTCCATGCACTTGCCGCCACGCGTCCCATGTACTATTTGCAAAACCGCCGTCCATCTTCCGTCCATCGCGAATTAACTTTCGGACCAGGATGCCCAGCGATATCATTGTCCATCGTCCGATCTGTGGCGGGCCATCCAACGCTGATCGCTCGCCGAAGATGCCCGACAATTAACGAAGGTGCCCACACGATAACTGGGCTATGGCGTGACGAAAAATCAATCTCCGCCGTCGATTTGATCTGCACATCGACGGTTCATATTCAATCGCCCGATTCCTCCGTTTGACTTTCAACCTCCGCTCCTTACCGTTGATCTCTACGCAATCGATGGCTTAGATTCAATCTTCTTTCGCCCATTCCACGATCTCTCCTGATAGATCCCTACCGTTGGATGATGCCATCCAACGGCCACGCTTCCTCCACTCGTCCTTTTGAAGCAGTCAACCTATTTTATGCAGGATTTTATAACATTTTTCATATTTTGCAGGGTTTCAATGATTTCTTTGCTACGTCTGAAGAAATTACAAAGGTTGAGGGTGACGATCCTCCCGCCTTCGATTTACCACAGGAAATCACTTGCAGGGTTTATAATTCACATTTATCAATTATTCATGAACCATTGACGCCTTATGAACCTTGCGCAACCCTGCACAACATCAAAGAACACAGCAAATCGGGCACAGACAAAGAGTATCAGCATCGAAGACCAGAATGCACTAGAACAGAGGATTAAGAGATAGATTTGTGGGGATTATATCTAAGATGTCTATCAAAATCCTAATCCTCAAATTAAGACATAGTTTACAGAAAACCTAAATGGTTTTATCAAGCAGGGATGCCTCCACCGCCATAATCTGGGGCGAATTGATTCCTCAGCAACCATAAGAGCCACCTGTTGCCTCAAACCTTTCAAACAGGGGCCGAAGTTATTGAAAAAAATCAGATATTTGCCTCCAGCGCAGCCAGGAAGTTACTTCTGCAAAGAAAATTAATAAATAAAATATCTGCGGAGTTATTACACACAGAACACAGAGCCTCAAAGTCAAATAAAACTCCCACTGAGCTTAATTCATAAATGTAAAATAGTTAATACAGAGAACCACTTGTAAAATTCTTCATCGAGCCCCTCAAAAGGCCAAGAAGTCCTGAATCTGTATTAATTGCCTTGAGAGATATTTTATCAGATCCCACCTCCTCATCCTTCTATAAATACTTCTGTAGAAGATGAGAAGTTGTTGGTTGGTTGTTGTTTGATCACAAGCTGTAATATTGAAACTCTCTGTAATCAATACATAGTCCTTTGAAGTTGAAGAACAAATTGAAGTCTTGAAGATCTTGATGATGTTGTTGCATGCTTGTTCCTGTGAAGGCTCTATCATTGGATCCATGAGCTTGGCTGTTGGTGAAGTATTCTGAACTGTTTCATGTTTTTCCCCTGTTTTCATTATGTTCCATAATTTATTACTACAGTAGTATAGAAAATATTAGGCTAAGAAATGACTCCTGGAAGCACCTTAGACCTATTCATCCTTCACTGTATTATGTTTTCTTCTGCTAAAGTATTTTAAAGGCTTTAATCTTTCTCTTTAGTCTTCATGCTCGTTTATTTCCTTAATAGTTCGAACAGTTGGTTTCAACATGATTTATGGTTCTCCCTGCTTGTCTGTTGCCACTTAAAAAATGTTATTGAAGTCTCCCTTTGAATTTCTTTGCTTATATTGAATCAGAGAGGTCTATTTTGATCTTGCCCTTTGTCCTCACTTAAACAATTGGCTTAAAGGTCATTATAATTATGATCATAGATGTTTTTTTGTGTTTCCTCTTCTATGACTGTGATTATCAGTAAATCTTATATGTTTTCTAAATTCCTTTAGAATACAATCTTTGAGGAAATAGGGTGTTCCCCGAATCTTATATTTTACTTTGAAAGTTGTTTTGAAATCATTGTTTGCTTAAAGGTGTGATTTGTAGAATTTATGGTTAGCCCTGTCTATCAAAGAACCCTTTATTGTTTCAAATTATGCTTTCAAATTCCCTTTGTTGAGAATTAAAACTCTCTTTCCAAATCATTAATGTTCATTTCATTCCAAAAACAAAAGGATCCTGTGGCCAAGTTAGATTTGCCCTTTGATATCCCATATCCTTTGATAAGTGTGTTATGACCTCTTTTTTACTCCATTTCCCATTGAAACAGATATTTTACTGTCCTATATATCTTTCCTAGACCTTTTATGTTCTTTTGTATCAATTCAATCCAACCAAACAAACAAACACTTGCACTTAATAACTAGTATAAAACCAATACTCTTAAGCACACAAGATAAACCTTTGCAAACAAACTTTGAGAGATCCCTCTCTGAGAGCAGGAGGACTAGATCCTATAACTCTAAAGATTGGTTCTGATGTTTCTTTGTCTTTTTATTTTCCAAACTATCAAAACATGGGACACCAACATAATGGCGATCACGGTGGGACATTGAGTAAAATCTGCAAAGTAAAACGCTCACTGTCCAGCATAACATAAGTAACCTTCTTCAAGCAATACCAAGCAATGGTAATCATGATAGGACCTTTTGAATCAGTGACAAACTAAGTAACTCTTAGGATTCTCATAAGGCCTTGTTAAACCTTGAAGATTTCAGTTACCAAGCCATAAGAGTAAACTCTGTACGTTTTGACACCCTAGCTAAGTGTTAAATCAGAATTAGAACACTCTCATAACCTATAAAAACCAAAATAACTCAGAAAAACCCAAAACATTTGAGTTTGGCTTCATAATAAACTTGGTGGTGGACCATAAAACCTTTACCTCCAAAAAGAGCTAAAAATTTCCACCTGGCGACTCCACGATCCTAAAAAATAGACCTTAAGACTCCACTAGGAAGACCCCAAGTCTTAACAGCATCATACAAACTTAGCTAGAAGGTTTTAAGATTAAAAATTTTCCTTCTTCTGAAAAGATCATTTAGCCTCTTACAGATTGTCATATTTGGTTAAACTCTCTTTCTAACTAGGTCTGAAAAACATAGCATAGTGGCTCCTAGGAAGATTCATATTAGAGCCTACCCTAACCCAAACCCACTGGAAGAAGTTGGCAACCCTAAAAGTATACTTAGGAAATATTCCAAGATAAAATTTTCAACTATTTTCAGATCACCCTTGAGATCTAGTTCAGTCCCTAAAAATCTCGCAGCCCTGCACCAATCACAAGTCGACTTAAGAAATTCTTTTAGAACTAGGTCACTTGATGATATAATTTAGATAGATTCTGAGTCCTCACTTTCATCCCCAGAACAAAGTGAAAAACCTGGTAATAGAGAAACCACACCACCTGATTTACATTTCCTTCTCAATTTAGGTGTCTCTCATCCAAGGTCAGCTCAACAATCTATCCCCGGTTCATCCACTTCTGCCCACCCTTCATCCACTGTTCAAACCACTACACCTCAGCCCACTGTTCCTGTTATAAATCCGCCCCCACCACCTATCATGGCAGCATGGTATGCTCCCCTAGTCCTTCCTGTACCATTAGTTAATCTTCCACATGACTATCAGTCCAAAATTCCATTGTATGATGCCAACAATGCTACAACCGCATCACAACATGTAGATAAAATGAATGACTACTTTGACAGAAATGAAATCGATGATGATTCTGTCAAGCTTAGGTTATTTTCTCAGAGTTTAGGGGGAGAAGTAAGAAAATGGTTCAAAGGTCTAGCCCCCCATAGTATTAGTGATCTCCAAGGTTTCCATCAAATGTTCCTAAACAAATGGAAAGTAAATAAAAACCCTCTCCAAGTCCTTTCTAACTACAAAAACCACCATAGAAACGCTGGAGAAAGTGTTCAAGCTTACTACACTAGGTTCAATAATGTGTATAATGCACTTTCCCCAGAACTAAAACCTCCACAGGGCTCAGCTTTAAATAAATTTCTTGAAGGGTTTGACTCTGACATGACCTATCAGCTGAGAGAAATAAATTTTGCAACTCTGGAAGATATGCAACAGGGTGCTCTTTCTGTGGAAGTCAACTTGATGGAGAAAAGAGGAAGAATGAAAACTGAGAAGAGAGTGTCTTTTAGAGAAGAGTCCACTCCTTCTACTTCAAGCTCAAAAATGGAGAGGATGTTGGAAGAAATGATGAAAGAGATGAGTATAATCAAGAAAGCACAAGAAAATCAAAACCAACCTGCTCCTCGAAATAGAAATCAGAATTATAGAAGAGAAAACAATCAAGACAAACAGAACGAAAATGACCAACAGATTAGACCTCCCTTCCAACAAAACTATGTAGATCAATATGAGAAAGATAGGGAGTTGGAAATATTGGAATAATCCCATGTAAACTTGATTGGATCAGATAGTGGAGATGTTTTTTTCCTCACTGAGGAAGAACAAGATTTTTTCTCTTCTGATCAAAATACAAACACCTATGAAGATTCTGATGACTATAGATTAGGTTTTGAAAATTCAATCATGGAGATACACAAACAGTGTGATCTTAGGAGCAAGGGAAACATAGATAATTCAAAAGATAAGAACACTAGCACTGCTGTCAAGAAAAATGCAGAAAACAAGCCCAAAAAGACAACAAACAAAACCAACATTTCAACTAAAAAACCAGATTTAAACAAAGACAAAGGTGCCCAGCCAAATGTTGAACAGAGTACCCCTAGCACTTCAGCTAGTGGTCCTAATAAAATTATCCCAACTACCATTCCAAACAAGGTTCAACAAATCAAAGTTGCTGAAAAGAATTCAATTGAAAAGGCAGATGTAAATACAAATAAGTCAATTATTCCTTTCAGCCTTGAGGGAGAGATTGCCAAAATAAAAGTCACTGTCCCCCTGGTTGAACTAATAACCCAAGAGGTGTAAAAAAACCAATTTTTGAAAGCTTTGAACTTAGGAAGTGATACAGACACTTTAAACTTGACAGATGATAAACCTGAGTTGTTGTTTGGTCCAAAAGTGGAAGGAAAATATCAGGAAGGGGTTGTCCCTCCCTTCTATGTTAGCTTGAACATACATGAGAAAATTTTATACAATGCCATGTTAGATTCGGGAGCTTCACACAATCTGATGCCCAAGGTGGTAATGGAGAGCTTAGGCTTAGAGATTACTAAACCATACAAATATTTGTATTCTTTTGACTCAAGTCGAGTAAAATGTTTGGGTTTAATCAAAGATTTATGTGTTACTTTAGCTTAGATCCCTACTAAGAGTCTAGTTATGGATATAGTTGTAGTTGACATTCCCCCTAAGTATGGCATTCTCTTATCAAGATCTTGGGGAGCCAAACTTTAGGGAAGCCTTCAAATGGACATGTCTTATGCCACCATTCCCATTTTTAACCAAAACAGAAGACTATACAGGGAATCTCATATGAAGTACATGGTGAGCAACATAGACAAACCAAGAAACTCTCCAATATATTATATTCAATCAAGTTTAGATTCCTTTATCTTATATGACGAAGATGACATTACTCAACAAGATAAAGAAAATATAGACCCAATCAGTTCACCACAAAAATCCAATCTTCCCTTCGATCAAATTCAAAACATTGACAATCAACAGCAACAAGAACGTGAAAATAAGGATGGCATACTTTGGAAAATAAATTTTGATGGATCTTGTAATAAAACAAGTGCAAGAGCAGGTGTGTGGATTCAAAATACAAAACAAAGTTTTTCATACAAATTAGATTTCCCATGCACTAACAATATTGCTGAGTATGAAACACTTCTCCTAGGCTTACAACTGCTTAAACAGTTAGAAGCCTAGAGGATATCAATCTTAGGAGATTCTGAACTTATCATAAAACAAATCAAAGGAGAATACTCAACTAAAAATCCAAGACTTAGGGAATATCGAAACGCTGCCCTTGATCAATTTAAAACCTTTGAAATGTATGAACTTATTTTCATTCCAAGAGAATTGAATCATCTAGCAAATGAACTCGCTTTCAATGCCAGCAATTGTCAAACACCTGAAATAAATCAACAACTCAGTATAAAAGTAAAACACAGACCTGCTATGCCTGATAACGAAAATCACTGGTAGGTGTTTGACTCTGACAAACACATAGATGATTTCTTAAAGTTGGAAAATGATTTCACCATACCAACATCAGAATGTAGCTGTAAACAGAACTGCCCATATATTGAAGAAATCCTAGAAGCTGAAATAACATATACTGCTAATATAAATCATTATGAAAATCCTTTTGAAGCAGAGGTAACTGAAAACACAGACCAAGAAGACTTGGAAGTCTTACAATGCAAAAATGATAAAATTCCAAGGGGTCTAACACCTTTAGAACGCCTTTTTTGATTTTAACAATGTAGCCAAAGAACCAAGAATGGAGCCTATGGAAACAAATGTAGAAGAACATAACATAGGCAGCCTAGCAGAACTCAAGATGATTAAACTATCCAAAACTCTCCCAGCTCACATAAAATTGCAGTATATAGATCTCTTCAAAGAGTTTAAAGATGTTTTTGCGTGGGGATACAAAGACCTAAAATCATATTATGCTAACATCATTCAACACAAGATTCCTTTGAAGGAAAATCAAAAGCCCTTCAAACAAAAACTGAGCAGGATAAAACCACTTTTATTACCTTTATTTAGAGCTGAGATTGAAAAGATGCATGATGCTGGCATTATAGTACCTGTTAGATTTTCAGAATGGGTATCAAACTTAGTTTTTGTTAGGAAAAAGACAGGGGAGATCAGACTTTGTATCGATTTCAGAAACCTAAACAGAGCATCTCTAAAAGAAAACTACCCATTGCCCAAGATGGATCATATACTTCAGAGGGTAGTTGGGTCAAAAAGGATATCACTCTTAGATGGGTTCTCGGGTTACAACTAGGTGTTAGCGCTCCCAAGTGATCAAATCAAAACCTCTTTTACCACACCTTGGGGCACCTTTATGTATGTCAAAATGCCTTTCAGATTAATAAATGCAAGGGCCACATTCCAAAGGTCCATGGACATAGCCTTTTCTAAAGACATCGGCTATTTCATAATCATTTACCTTGATGACATAACTGTTTTCTCAAAAACTGATGAAGAACATTTGATATACCTAAGGAAAGTTTTTTAGAAGTGTAGGAAATTTGGCTTGTCATTGAATCCCAAGAAAGCACTCTTTGGTCTCCAAGAAGGTAAACTTCTTGGCCACATAATTTCGGAAGAGGGAATCAAAATAGACCCTACAAGGATAGATGGCATATTTCAGATCAGCCATCCAAGGAGCCTCAAAGAATTGCAATCTTTCATCGGAAAAATTAATTTTCTAAGGAGATTTATTCCTAATCTTGCTGAGCTATTTAAAAACATTACAAACATGCTTAAGAAAGATGTAGGTGTAAAATGGAGTTTACCAACTAAACAATCATTCGAACTGGTCAAACAAGCTCTTACTCAAGCACCAGTCCTAATTAGTCCAGATTTCACCAAAGATTTCTATATCTTTTCCTTTGCATCTGAACATACAATAGCTTCAGTTTTACTTCAAAAGAATGATTCGGGGAAAGAACAACCAATATCTTTCTTTAGTAGGGCCTTAAGAGATTCTCCTCTCAAATATAGCATCATGGAGAAGCAAGCCTTAGCATTATTGAAAGCATTAAAGGACTTTAGGGTCTATATTTTACACTCTCACATAATTTCTTTTGTTCCACATACTGTTGTCAAGGACATTCTAATTCAAGACCCTGATGGTAAAAAGGGAAAATGGATTGCAACTATTCTTGAATATGACTTAGAAATTAGGCCCACCAAACTAGTTAAGGGGCAGAGATTAGAAAAAATTATGGCTGAGTCTAACTTTCAAGCAGTGGACATAAATATGGTAGATGTGTTGGAAGAAATAGAAGAATCTGATGCTCCTTTCATTGAAGAAACATTTCTAAGTTCTCCTTGGTATGCTGACATTATTTATGTGCTTTTATATCTAAATGCCTCTCCTTCTTTGTCCAAAACTAAAGCTAGATTCTTGAAACAAAAGGCTTTGATTTTTTGCATATTGAATGGAGTATTATATTGGAAAAATTCTGTTGGAATTTTTCTTAAATGTTTACTTGAAGATGATGCAGGAAAAATCATGCATGAATTGCATGACGGAGAATGTGGAGGACACCTCTACTGGAAGGCCACCGTGAACAAAATTCTTAGATCTGGTTACTATTGGCCTACCCTTTTCCTAGACACTCAAAATTTGGTCATGTCTTGCCATAAGTGTCAAATATTTGATGGCAAAAGAAAACTTCTTCCCTTACCCTTACATCCTATCAGAGTTGAGGCACCTTTTCAACAATGGGGTTTAGACTTCATTGGGGAAATTCACCCATCCTCCTCAGCTCAACATAAGTGGATCCTCACAGCCACTGACTTCTTTACCAAGTGGATAGAAGCTATACCCTCCAGGAATTATAATGACTCTGTCATCATCAAGTTTCTCGAAACTAATATCCTATCCAGATTTGGTTGTCCCAGAAAAATCATAACAGACAATGCTACTTCTTTTAAATCTAAGAAGATGGTGGATTTATACTACAAATACCACATAACCTTGGGCCATTCCACTGCTTACTATCCCAAAGGAAATGGATTAGCTGAATCTTCCAACAAAGGCCTCATCAATATCGTTAAAAATCTGTTGGAACAAAATCAGAAATCATGGCACAGTAAACTGGTTCATGCCTTATGGGTTGATAGGCTAACTACAAAGAAATCAATAAACATGTCTCCCTATCAGCTAGTCTACGGTATGGATGCAGTCTTTCCCACCTTGTTGGGAGTGCCAGTCATGAAGCTCCTTCAAGAAGTGCAGATTGAAGAGAATGATATGCAGAGAAGAAACAACCAAACAATCCATTTACAGCAGACCAGAGAGGAAGTCTATGAAAGAACGCAGTTAGTCCAAGAAAATATGAAGAAGCTATTTGATAAGAGGACTAAGGAAAACAATTTCCAAGTTGGAAATGTTGTTCTTAAGTGGGATTTGAGAAAAGAAGAGAGGGGAAAACATGGCAAATTTGAGAACTTGTGGAAAGGGCCCTATATTATTCATGCTAAGAGGGGTCAAAATGCATTTTTCTTGAAAGAACTGAATGGAGAAGACCAATATGGAGGTCCTGTCAATGGCAGGATGCTCAAGCATTACTTCTGCCAATAATCTTAAGTTTCAAAGCATTTATTTTTTCATTGTAAGTATCATAGTCAAATCATTGCATTCAAAGTTAGAAAAATTAAAAATACAAAAACAAAGAAAAGGAGAAAAGAGGGAAAATTTTGAAAACAAGAAAGGTATAAGCCCCATACCAAAAAAGAGAAACAAATCTGAAAGTGTGCAAGCTTAAATGCCACTACTGAAAAACACACTTCTAGTTAGTCAAACTGCCTAATCTTAACTAATTAGCCTTTAAATTTTCTGCTGATAGGATAGTGAATTCGATTGGCAAAATTGTTTAATCTTGGCTTATCAGTAGATAGTTTAGGATAGAAATGAAAGGTTCAAACATGTTCAAAACCTGAACCTCAGTTTCCAAAGAGAGATGACTCAACTATGTTTTATTTTCTGAGTCAAAAAGATGTAAAAATCTGGTTCTAATTAGCTTAAAATCTGAACCGGAGAAAAGGGAAAGACAGCTCAATAAGATTCAAATCAGAGCTGTAGAAAAGAGGAAGGAAATGTTTTCAAATTTCAGATCTTAAGCCTTCCATTTTTTATTTATTTTGTCTACAAATAAATGTCTATGTGCAGCTTGTCTTTATGACATAGATCACATCAAGTAAAACAACTTAATCTTGACTTAACTGTTTTTAAAATTTATGTTTTAGAAATTTAGAGAATGAAAATCTGTTGGATAGTTTAATCGCAACAGATGGTAGATTAGGTAGAGAAGCATCTGAGCTCAACTGTTTAATCTGAGTTTAGGGAGAAATAAGGAGTAGAATTAGATTAGTTTTATGTTTTCAAAAGAATAAAATGTTGTAGAAAGATTTTTCCAATCCAAGTGCACTCTGATGAGGAAAAAATGTTAGATCAGTAGGATTGGGTAGGTAGAAAGTTGTATTGATGAAGTCCATTATTCTTCATGACTACTATTATGTTTTTAGAGTAAAGCAAGATCATCCAGCAAAAGAAGAGCAATATAATGGATGAGGCACAGGTCAGCCTTCTAGAGAATGCAGGTCTGAATTATTGATGCCTTCAAGAAGGCACCATCCCCAAGTGGAGCCACTGTTAGCCACCTATAAATATTTGTTATACCAAAAAGTGGCTAAGACTGTTTGAGCCTTCAAGGAACAAATTCCATTACTAAAATCTGTTGGCTCTTGAAGACTCTTGAAGGCATCCTGCCTTTTTGTCTATCCAAAACTTCACTGATATTCCCATCTTACACTCAGAAATCCTGCTGGTTTCCAAGCCAAAATACTGCTGCAAGGACCCTTTTACCCTTCCCCCTCTTCCCAAAGCTAACCTTCATTTGCTCCCCTTTTTCTCCATAAAAACTCCCTTGTTTTCATAAATCCTTTTCTTCCATTTATGAAAATCTCTTTCCCATAGTTAAAAACCCATTTTTTAACTATACCAAAACCCTTTGAAAACATTGAAAAACCAATAAAAATTCATATTTTATATACTGCCCGATCCATTTTTTCCTTTGTAAAATCCGAAAACCCACTTTTCTAAAGTTTTGGTCTAAAAACCTAAATCACGTGTTAAATATTTAAATGGGTTGATTGAAAAGTCCGATCGCACAATCACAATCGCAGTAAACACAATGGGTTTATTGAAAAGCCCGGGGCCGAAAACCTGATATGCAATTAGCCCCTCCTTTTAACCCTCTGGTCATATAAATCTCCATGAGGCCACGGCCCCGCAATCGAGCACCAAGCCATTTTATATATTTCCTCTACCCAAAGTTTAAAACCTTTGGGTATATATGAAAACATGTCGGTTTATTATATTTTATACCTCCACCGATCCAAAGTTCAAAGCAATCTCCACCGTCAATCTGTTCTGTAGATCGACGGTGCAGAGTTCATCTCCCCTTGGTCCCCACCGCCCATAAGCCGACTGCCCAAAACCAGCGGTATTCATCGCACCGCCTTTGGGGCAAGGGTGGTTTTTTCTCGATGGCCAGCGATTCCATGCACTTGCCGCCACGTGTCCCGTGTACTATTTGCAAAACCGTTGTCCATCTGCCGTCCATCACACATTAACATTCGGACCGGGATGCCCAGCGATATCGCTGTCCACTGTCCGATTTGGGGCGGGCCATCCAACGGTGATCGCTCATCGAAGACGCCTGGAAATTAACGAAGGTGCGCACACGATAACCGGGCTATGGCGCGACAGAAAATCAATCTCTGTCGTCGATCTGATTTGCAGATCGATGGTTCATATTACATTGCCCGATTCCTCCATTTGACTTTTAACCTCCACTCCCAACTGTCGATCTCTGCGCGATCGACGGCTCAGATTCAATCTTCTTTCGCCCATTCCACGATCTCTCCTGATTGATCCCTACCATTTGATGATGCCATCCAACAGCCACGCTTCCTCCACTCGTCCTTTTGAAGCATTCAACCTATTTTATGCATGATTTTATAACATTTTTCGTATTTTGCAGGGTTTCAAAAATTTCTTTGCTACGTCTAAAGAAATTACGAAGATTGAGGGTGACGATCCTCTCGCCTTCGATTTACCACAGGAAATCACTTGCGGGGTTTATAATTCACGTTTATCAATGATTCATGAACCATTGACGCCTTATGAACCTTGCGCAGCCCTGCACAACAGAAAAGAACACAACAAATCGGGCACAGACAAAGAGTATCAGCGTCGAAGACCAGAATGCACCAGAACAAAGGCTTAAGAGACAGATTTGTGGGGATTATATCTAAGATGTCTATCAAAAGCCTAATCCTTGAATTAAGACACAGTTTACAGAAAACCTAAATTGTTTTATCAAGCAGGGATGCCTCCACCGCCATAATCTGGGGCAAATTGATTCCTCAGCTACCATAAGAGCCACCTGTTGCCTCAAACCTTTCAAACAGAGGCTGAAGTTATTGAAGAAAATCAGATATTCACCTCCAGCGTAGCCAGGAAGTTACTTCTGCAAAGAAACTTAATAAATAAAATATCTGCGGAGTTATTCCACACAGAACACAGAGCCTCAAAGTCAAATAAAACTCCCACTGAGCTTAATTCATAAATGTAAAACAATTAATACAGAGAACCACTTGTAAACATCTTCATCAAGCCCCTCAAAAGGCCAAGAAGTCCTGAATCTGTATTAATTGCCTTGAGAGATCTTTTATCAGATCCCACCTCCTCATCCTTCTATAAATACTTCTGTAGAAGATGAGAAGTTGTTGGTTGGTTGTTGTTTGATCACAAGCTGTAATATTGAAACTCTCTGAAATCAATACATAGTCCTTTGAAGTTGAAGAAAAAATTGAAGTCTTGGAGATCTTGATGATGTTGTTGCATGTTTGTTCCTGAGAAGGCTCTATCATTGGATTCATGAGCTTGGTCATTGGTGAAGAATTCTGAACTGTTTCATGTTTTTCCCTGTTTCCATTATGTTGCATAATTTCTCACTACAGTAGGATAGAAAGTATTAGGCTAAGAAATGACTTCTGGAAGCACCTTAGACCTGTTCATCCTTCACTGTTTTATGTTTTCTTCTGCTGAAGTATTTTAGAGGCTTTAATATTTCTCTTTAGTCTTCATGCTTGTTTATTTCCTTAATAGTTCGAACAGTTGGTTTCAGCATGATTTATGGTTCTCCCTGCTTGTCTGTTGCCACTTAAAAACTGTTATTGAAGTCTCCCTTTGAAGTTCTTTGCTTATAGTGAATCAGAGAGGTCTGTTTTGATCTTTCCCTTTGTCCTCACTTAAACAGATGGCTTAAAGGTCGTTATAATTATGATCATAGATGTTTTTAGGTGTTCCCTCTTCTATGACTGTGATTATCAGTAAATATTATACGTTTTCTAAAGTCCTTTAGAATAAAATCTTTGAGGAAATAGGGTGTTCTCCGAATATTAGATTTTACTTTGAAAGTTGTTTTGAAATCATTATTTGCCTAAAGGTGTGATTTGTAGAATTTATGGTTAGCCCTGTCTATCAAAGAACCCTTTATTGTTTCAAATTATGCTTTCAAATTCCCTTTGTTGAGAATTAAAAATCTCTTTCCAAATCATTAATGTTCATTTCATTCCAAAAACAAAAGGATCATGTGGCCAAGTTAGATTTGCCCTTTGATATCCCATATCCTTTGATAAGTGTGTTATGACCTCTTTTTGACTCCATTGCCCAATGAAACAGATATTTTACTGTCCTATATATCTTTCCTAGACCTTTTGTGTTCTTATGTATCAATTCAATCCAACCAAACAAAAAAACACCTGCACTTAATAACTAGTCTAAAACCAATACTCTTAAGCACACAAGATAAACCTTTGAAAACAAACTTTGCGAGATCCCTCTCTGAGAGCAGGAGGACTAGATCCTGTAGCTCTAAATATTGGTTCTGATTTTGCCTTGTCTTTTGATTTGCCAAACTATCAAAACACGGGACTCCAACACCCATAACCTGACCCTCCTTCATATCCTGTTCCTTCTCCATTACAAAACCCATATTTTTACAAACGCTGCTTTCACTTGTTTTGGCTCCCTGCTGACTCTGGTTCTACTTTAGTTCATTGAGTTTTTGATACCAGCTTTGTGAATTTTTCACTGTTGGGATAATTTGCGGTGCACTTGATCTTGGATTAGTGCCACAGAGAGAATTGAAATTGCTGAGGTACGAATTGTCATGTTTAAAAGCCAATGTTGCACGCCACCTTGGAGAGCATGGATAATTGCCTTAAAAATTATGGTATTATGAAATCTCAAACGACGGTGCTCGTAATTCAAATTTCAAATGATGGTGCATAATTCATTACATATATGAATTTATGTTTTGAATGATTAAATTCACTTCTTTTTAAACGTGACTTCCTAAAATATTTTTTTTTGAATTTTTAAAAGGAATTAAAAAAAAGAAAAGTAAAGGTAATGGAAAAGTAAGTTTTCATATTTTGGGAGTGACAAGTGAGTGGAGTGATATGTGTTTTTGGGTAATTTTTTTAATAATGGAGGGATAAAGTGTAAAAGTTTTAAACTAAAGTTTCTTTGGGAGGGTATAATAAGGTGTATTATCTTTCTACTTTTGGAGAGATAAGGTATGTTATATTTTTTTTTGGAGAGATAAGGAGTATTTGTAATTTTTCGGAGTGATAAGTGTGAAAAAAAAACTATTTAATTTTGGGATAATTTTAAGTGATTATACATATTTTTGGAGTGATAAGTGTTTTTTGTATTTTGCAAGTGATAAGGTTAACTTTTTGTCAAATTGGAGTGATAAGTGGATATTTTTTTTAAACGAGAAATTCATTGTTGTATTTATTCTGAGAGATTCAATCAGTGAACATCCAGATTTTGAAGGGGAAGATTTCTTATGTACTAAATACTTACTAAAGATATCATTTTTTGGTGATTATGTCCTAGATCCGCCCGAAATTGAATAAGAGGATCTTAGGTACACCATGTGTGTGTTTATGATGACGCGTGTTCTTATGGCTTCATGATGTTTCTTATGATTTTTGTCTAGTTTTGACACATAAATGATATCATTTAACACACATAAATTTCAATGCAAGCAAGCACAACACTTGTAACAAAGTAGTTGCAAGGAAGGATAATTAAACTCAACATGTGCATTTGTTCCACTCTAACACATAATCAAATATTGTCAACATCAACATTCTACCTCAACAAGAAAATTCACTCAATACAATCAAGTTCATGAATCTGGAAACTCCAGTGTTTCAAAGCAAAGTGTACATCAACATTCTTACACATAAATTTAATAAATTCTAATCTGATTTGGATTGTAAGGGTGTACTCTCGGTTGAAACCGACAAACTAGTTTTGAATTGATAAGAAGCCAAGAACATAAATTCTCTTGTAGTATGTCAAATTAAGATAAGTGAGTTCCTTGTTTTATGTGAGTCATTAAAATAATTAAGATTTTTTGGGTGTAGTGTTTACAGTGTTCGACACTCTTCCTTTAAAGCACAATCAAGTAAGTACATCAAGTGCATGATTTTTAACTCTAAAGCAAACACAAAAAAAATTTCACCTCTCCTACAAGCGAGCGTGAGTATTCATTCAAGAAAGTTCCATCAAGTCAGTACAAAGTTCACAACATCAAGCGAGCTAGCGTGAAGTTCATTGCAGAAACAATCAACGCAAGAAAGCGATTTCAACTCTAACGCAAGTAAATGTAATAACACTCAAGCAATTTTAAATCTACATCAATTGAGCATGAGTTCCAGTGAGAGTGAAACATGAAAACTCAAGTGTCACCAAAATATTAAGCAAATTCCGTAACAAGCAAGCGCGATAAACTCAATCAAGTGACCCAGGACAAAAAAAAATAACGTGCTCTTCAAGAAACAAAGCAAGCGAGCATTTCATTAACATCAAGCAAGTGCATTCAATCCAAAAAATTTTAAATCAAGATATAAAATTCAAGACAAGCAAGCCTAACTTCAAGTGTGTGAGTTAGTATTGCACAATACATCCAGTTGTTACAAATTCTTCACAATTTTATCCTCTCAAGTGCTGAAGACATGGTGCAAATCAGAAAAGAAACTCTTGTTGATCCTTCACGGCATATACAACAGTCAAATGAAACAATTGAGTTCCTTCAACTGGAGTCGCAACTACAAATAAATGAGTTGAAAGAGAAGAGTGATGCTTCTGAGTCTTTGAACCATCTATATGATAAGCCATTCATCCAAATAGCTTCAAGTGTCGAAGTTGTTCAATTTCAACATTCTTCCAAACCAATCATCAAGCCATGGGAATAAATTAAAAGTAACAGAAATCAAAGAGGATTATGATATGTCAAAGATGACTCCAACTAACATATCCCAGACTATTCAAATCCCATCAAGTTCGTTAGTGCAAGCTTTCTTGAACAAATCACATCGAAAAATTCTGTGATAGTTGCATACAAATAGAAATGCACGCAATCCGAAGTTGCAATAAAACCGAAATGTCCTCATTGTCAAAGAACTGGTCATATGGAAGATCAATGTTTTGATGTCCATCCTTTTCGCCATTGTGGGAAGCCAAATCATTCATTAGAGAAATGTTGCACCCAACAACAATCAGCCAGATTGAAGATAAATTATGAATGGATTGATCCTTGGGAATGGTCATCCACAGTCAAAATATTGTATCAGTTCTACAACTGAATACAATCACACCTCGTGCAGTCGACAATGAAAATAAGAAGGTACTCTCATGTAGTTAAACGGGGGAGTAAACCAGTGCACCAATCCTACACCTGAAAGGGGGAGTTCAAGAATACTTTCGAGAGGATTGTCTCTCCATTCAGCTGACAAAGGGGGGAAAATATCAATGAAATTTGACGGTGGTTGTTAGATTGAAAGTCTCGACAAAACTAGTAAAATCAACTAGTGGGCATCAACAAATTTTCCAGTGGGTAGTCGACAACAAAGCAACAATGAGAAGTTTTCAACACAGAAAAAGCAACAGTGAGTTGTTTTTTTTGACATCATCAGCTAGTGGACATTGAGAAAATTTTGTCACTGGACAAAGGATGTTCATTTCATGAAAAGGACAGATGGATCCTTCTGTAGTTTGGCATGTGATGGAGTTGTCAAGAAGAATTCAAAGATGAATCAGACATACAACTGACTCATGGTCTCTTCAGATTACAATTTTGTCAGCATCTAGCTTTGACGGATTTTCAGAGAATTTTTTTGAAGATCAACATGAGAACATGGAAGATGGTTCCTCGTTCTTATTTTGGATTTATCATTGAAGGGGGGAATGTTAGTTTCTCTCATAAAAAATTATAAATCCAAAATAAATTAATAAATTAAATATTAAAAGTTAGGAATTTATGCCTAACTCTCTAAATTAGGTTGTTCCTCTAAGTTAGGAGTTAGTTTAGGTAGCTCCTAGATTGGTGTGTGTATGGTTGAGAAACTGTCTCCACCAAAGTGTCCAAGATAGAACACACTATATTGAGACATAGTCTCCTCATCTATTTAATTGTAATATTACATTATTTTAATAATTAGAAAATGTGAGGAAGCCATGAGGTTGAAGGATGTTCCACCATGGATCTATTTGGGTATAAATATGTGTGTTTTGATGTGTGTGAAATATGTATGTTTTTATGTGTGTTAATTGTGTGTGTTTTTATGTGTGTTAATCAACAAGGTGTTTTCAGTTTTCTTGCAAAAAGGAATATGAATGTGGTGAAGGATTTTCCAAAATCACAATTTTAGCATTTAAGGAATTACATGATTAAATATCAGAAAAAATAGACCTTCACTTACCTGAAAGGTGAAAAAAAAAAAAAATATATATATATATATATATATAGAAGAGGGTGACGGTGTTGTTGCTCGATCATGGAATATGAAGTAAAAGGATATGTGCTTCTTGTTTCTCTTGGTTGTATGAATAGAGGATGAAATTGGAATATTTATTGCTATGGATGTCGAATTGAGTCATCCTAAAATCATCTAGTCTTCATTTGTGCCCACTTAGTGACACAATTATTATCTATGTGAATAAATGTGTGGATGTCGAACATAGAAAAGAAATTGTTGGATTACTAGCCATTAATGAATGTCATTAACCAACATGAGACTACTCACCATTGATGTCAATAAGAGTCAAGATTCCTAAGTACATCTTACTAGCTACAAATAGATGTGTCGAAGTCAAGTCACCTAGAAGATCCAAAAAACATGAGACATTGATGTATTCCCACTATTTATTGACGAGAGAACTTGCCATTAAGGCATGCAAGCCTCAAGGTACTTGAAATATCTCTAGTCTTTATCCCAGATGATGTGTCAGAGTCGATGGGTCAAAACCTGTTAGAAGGAAGGACTTAATGAATCGTACAACATCTAACTCGAGTGTATACAAATATTTTGAAGGACTATAGATGAAAAAGTTGCATTGAAGTGAGATTTATTTGACAGAAAGGAGAATGAAAATGGGGTGACTCAACTTTGTAATGGAGATGAATGACTTTATTTTTTGGATAGATGAGTGAAAATGATGCCGGAAAGTATGACGATTGTGAAGGAAAATGAGTTTCTTTGGTAGTAGGGAGATGGGCAGTTATGGATTGACTACAGGCTTGGAATGATTAACGTTGGTAAAATTGGTATTTTTTTATTAGAAATGGTGTAATGGATATGATTTGGCATGAAATGGTCATGCTCTTTTGAAAGAAACTTGGTCTTCTCATGCATATAGTGATCTTCTTTCTTCGTGTATTGGAACCTGCAAAAACTTAGCACCTTTTTTCTGCAATAAAATGTAAGTCTATCGAGAGAGAGAGAGGTGATTAGTCTCTCTTCATCTTGATATATACATTAAAAACTCAGAAATAGTACTAATAAAACAAATTCAAGAAAATTTTGAGCTTGAGACAGGTTCTCCATACAATTAATGCTTCATCAATAGATCATAAATAAAATTTGCATAAGCTATTGAATTGTGTCGATTCTGCAGCTACCAAAAACATGGATCATTGTACTGTCTTGCCACTTTATAACTTGCAATTTAGACTTGGATGGTTTTTTTTTTAATTATCGCAGTTGGGTTCTTAATATTTGCAGGTTTTTATGTAGGTATAAGCTTGTAACTAATTTTTTCGTTTTTCTTTAGTGGTTCATTCTTGTCCATGATCCTATGGATCAGGAAAATGCTCAAAATTCAAAATTCTTGGATCGACCTGAAACTAGCGCCAAAGCATATATATTGTTTCTTTGAATCCAACACACTTTGTTTCACTGAAATACGACTTCGGATGCTCCCATAATTGCGTTCTAATAATTTTGTGAAGCAACGAAAAAAAATGAATTTTGGGGTGCATGTACCCTCAGTCAGCAATCCTAACACTAACTGGTTCATAACACATGGCAATCTTGTATTGGAACTTAATTGGCCAATGGGAATTTGACACTTGGCACTATTTTATTTGTGGACATGTGGGAGTTTTTGATTGGGTCGTGGGCTATTGTTGTCAGGCCCCTATATTACTAGTATAGTCCCTTATTGTTGTTAGTGTAACCCCCTTATTGTTATTATTGTACCCTTGTAACCGCCATATTGTTATTATTGTGCCCTTAAATTATGACTGTTAGGTCGGCTAGGGTTACATTGTGGCCCTACTAGGATTACATTGTGGCCCCATGGACTCCTATATATAGAAAGGAGGTTTTGTAATTTGAATCATCCAAGAATTTTTCATTCATGTAATGTATTGGTGGTTGCCCCCTCAAAGTGGCTTATTTCTAAGGTGTTGATATCTCTTTTTTTCTCTTTTTGGAGCTGGTTTCACAACATTTGGTATCAGAGCTTTGAGATTATAGGATTTCGCTGCTCGAAACAAGTCAAAGTGGAATTTTTGCTATACATTTGTTTCTACGAAGGTTCAGAATCTAAAATTTTTAGAGTGCGAAGCCAAAATCCTGAGGAACATCGTCAAAAAATTTTAGAGCTTCGTTCGCAATATTTTGGGAGATATGATCTGTGCAAGTTAGGTCATTTTACAGGCTCCTGAATTTAACCTAAACAGGTCATCGTGGTATTTTCATAATAAATTTTTTTATATGAAGGTTCAGAAGCTGAAATTTTTAGAGTGTAAAGCCACAATCTTGAGGAATAGCGTTAAAAATTTCAGATATTGGTTCACAATATTTTCGAATATATGATCTGTGGACGCTAGGGCTTTTTTAGGCTTCTGAATTTCATCTCAAAGAGGTGATCGTGGGAAAATATTCATATCTCTCTCTCTGAGCATCGTATTGGAATTCTGTAAAAAGTGGCCACAATTGCACGGACTATAGTTTTTGTTCTATCAATTTCAGAGCCAAAGGAGGAAACAATAACACTTGGAAAGTCATACAAGTTCTCTCTACGGAACCAATCCAAAATTCGGTCATTGTGGGAGATTGGACATAACTTTTCCTTGAAGAATCCAAATCAGATCAGACCTGTGGCATTTGAAAGAAGCTTCAGAGGGCTACTACAGGGATAAATTTTAGATATTGAGGATCCGCAATTATAGAGATAATTTAATTTCAATATCAAGCTCCTCAAAAGAAAGTAAAAAGTGTGTATTTTTTATTCTAAATTGCATAAGTCTTGTTTGAAGAATCAAGTTGAATTGATTACAAGGGAATATTGTAAAATAGATATCAGTATTGGATTCTAAAATGGCCCCTAAAATGAATTCAACACCCATTAAGCCTTTAGAAAGCTCTACTATGACTCATGAAGACGAAGAGTGGAAACATGACATATCAAAATTACAAGAGCAAGTGCAACAAATTTCGCTCTCGTAAAGAGCAACAAAAAATGGCATGGAAGTTTTGAATAAAGGAGTGGAAACGAAGATGGATGGTTTGAATAAAGGTGTGGAATCTAAGATGGATGGTTTGAAGAATGACATGGAATCTAAGATAGATGGCATGGAAGCTAGCATGGAATCTAAAACGGAAAACATGAAGAATGATCTAAAAGCAGACATCGAAGGTTTGAAAAAGTTAATACAAGAAATGTTTCCTGATGGTGAAAATATAGAAGAGGAAACTCACGATGAGAACCAAATGTTAATCATGATTTCATAAAATCTAATGTTGGTGGGAAGAACCACCATACTCCAAAAATGGATATGAGGAAGTTTGATGGAAAATATCCTGTAACATGGATACTATAGATGGAGCAATATTTTGATCTCCATAATGTGAAAAACACATAAAAGGTACGCATTGCAACTTTACATTTAGAACAAAATAAATTTGTATGGTATCGATGGCTTTGCTCGCGTAAAAAAATTGTCACTTGGTCAATTTTTACAGAGGAAATGATAGCATATTATGAGGATACAAAGAGAAACACCTTCTTTAGCCAATTGATAAATATCAAGCAAAAGGGTTTAATGGGGGAGCACATTGAGGACTTCCAAAAATTGAATATAAGGGTAACTGATATTCTAGAGGAACACAGGATTGATCTCTTCATAGATACTTTAACGGATAACATCCAACATAAGTTCGCGTTTTGGAACCTAATTCATTGGAGAAGGCATTTAGGTTGGCAAGAAAAATTGAATGTAAAATTATGGCGACAAGGAAGCCTACCACTCACTTCTATAAAGAGGGAAGTGTTGCTACTCATAGATTTCCACAACCTACAAGGTTGACACCACAACAATTGGAAGAAAAAAGAGAAAAAGGGCTTTGCTACAGTTGTGATAGCAAATACACTAAAGGTCATAAGTGTGCTGAAAAGAAATTATTTACATAGATTGTGAAGAAGAAGAAGAAAATGAAAAAGAAGAGGATATACACCAGGAACCAACCCAAGACAGAAATGAATCACCATATCAAAATGCACAAGAATTAATGACCCTCAAACCCCTCAATATATAGAGGACATATCAAGAAGAAAAAGGTAAATGCTGTTGATTTATTTAGGTAGTACCCATAATTTTATTCAAGTCAGCAAAGCCACATGGAATTGTTTCCTATACCCAACACTAGAATGTCAAGATGATAAAATGGAGGAACTATAAATTGCCTTGAAAATTCCATAATATCAAGCTAACCATGGGAAATATGTATTTAATAGTCCACCTGTTCTGTAGGTATTGATGTTGTACTAGACTACAATGGTTACAATCGCTAGGGACGGTAGCTTTTTTCAAGAACTTTTCTTGAAATTTTTTTTAGAAGGAAAGGAAGTTGAATTATGGGGTATTGCAGGGAAGCCAGGAAAGATAATAAGCTCTAATGTCATGACAAAGCTTCTAAAGAAAGAACAACGAGGCATAATTGCACAATTATGCTCACTAGAAGTTCCAACATCAAAATCATCTATTTTTGCAGATCTCCAAAAAGTCTTGGACAATCATTCCAAGGTTTTTGAAACTTCGAAAGGAATCCCACCTACTTATGATCATGATCATGCTATTCATTTGATTCCAGGAAGTGTTCCTCCAAACATCAGGCCTTATAGATATCCTTATGTCCAAAAGAAAGAAATTGAACGTATGATTGCATAAATGTTAGAGGCAGGTGTAATTCAACCTAGTCAAAGTTCTTTCTCTACTCTTGTAGTATTGGTACACAAGAAGGATGGATCATGGTGCATGTGTTCGGATTATAGGGAACTCAATAAGCTCACCATTAAAGACAAATTTCCCATTCTTGTGATTGATGAATTATTGGTTGAATTACATGGAGCAATTTATTTTACCAAATTGGATATTCATTCAGGGTATCATCAAATTAGGATGAAGACTGAAGATATTCTGAAAACAACATTTCGAACTCATGAGGGTCATTATGAATTTTTTGTCATGCCTTTTGGCCTTACCAATGCACCTTCTACATTTCAAGGGTTGATGAATTCCATTTTCAAACCCTTCCTTAGAAAATTTGTGCTAGTATTTTTTGATGATATACTAATCTACAGTAGGTCTTGGAAGAATCATGTTCAACATGTTGACAGGGTGCTCAAACTATTGCAGGAGAAACAATTATATGCAAAAACATCCAAATGTTTCTTTGGAGTACAAGAGGTGGAATATATGGGTCATATTGTATCTCAAGAGGGTGTTAAGGTAGACCCTAACAAAATTAAAGCCATTAAGGAATGGAAAGTCCCCACAACCATAAAGCAGTTGCGAGTATTTCTCGGGTTAACAGGGTATTATTGAAAGTTTGTTAAGAACTATGGGAGAATAGCAGCACCTCTAACAACATTATTGAAGAAAGATGCATTTTCATGGAATCCTGAAGCAACTAAGGCCTTTGAACATATTAAAGATGAAATGTGCCTAGCACCAGTTTTAGTTGCGCCAGACTTCGCAAAAACCTTTATTGTGGAATGTGATGCCTCAGGAAATGGAATTGGTGCAAATTTTGAATGGTGGTATAACACTTCCTTCCATACTACAGCAAAAATGACCCCATTTATGGCACTTTATGGATATCATCCACCATTCATCACATCATCTTTAAGAGAAAATTCGAAGGTTCAAGCAGTGGAAGAGCAAATCGAGCATCAACAAGAAGTTCTTCAACTCTTAAAGGACAACCAGAATTTGGCACAAAATCGAATGAAACAATAGGCAGATCAACATTGCAGCGAGAGAAGTTTTGATGTAGGAGACTGGGTATTTTTATGGCTACAACCATACAAACAAATGTCCCTCAAGCAAGATAAGAAGAATAATAAATTATCGCCAAAGTACTATGGTCCTTACAAGGTGTTGCAAAATATTGGTACTATGGCATACAAATTGGAGCTTCCTGCTTCGTCACGAGTGCATCCAATTTTCCATGTTTCATTCTTAAATAAGGTTATAGGTGAAAATCTTCCAGTTCAAACAATATTGCCATAACTTGGTGAGGAAGGAAAAATCATATTGGAACCTAAAGCGGTCACGGAAACAAGAAATCAACAGTTACGGAATCGATCAATTGCAGAGTATCTCATCAAGTGGAAGAACTTACCCACTAAAGATTCTACATGGGAGGATGATAATTTTATATAGAAGTACCCAGAGCTACTCAAGCATTGAGGACAACACTTTTTTAAAGGATAGGGGCATGTTAGGTCCCTATATTATCAGTATAGTCCCTTATTGTTGTTAGTGTAACCCCCTTATTTTTATTATTGTTCCCTTGTAACCCCCATATCATTATTATTATGCCCTTAAATTATTATTTTTAGGTTGGCTAGGATTACATTGTGGCCCTACTAGGATTACATTACGGTCCCGTGGACTCCTATATATAGAAAGGAGGTTTTATAATTTGAATCATCCAAGAATTTTTCATTCATGTAATGTATTGGAGGTTGCCCCCTCGAACTGGCTTATTTCTAAGGCATTGATATCTCTTTCTTCTCTTTTTGGAGCTAGTTTCACAACAATTTTGGTGGGCAAATGAGCAAGTTCCATGTGGACCATCCATTGGTTTCCACGTGGACTCCTCATAGGTGGAAGAAATTTATGTTGTAAGTTGAACAACCTCCATGAGATTCAAACTAGTGACCTCTCATCAACCAACAAAGCACTCTACCAACCGAGCCATGTGTGTTTCTTGTTAAACAATGGAACAAAAATCATATTTAAGTTTTATAAATTGCGCCATTATGGAAGGAGGTGTTGGTTCAATTTACTAGGTAAACTAACACAAATATTTAATTATCAATCCGAGTTTGTAAAACTTGGAAGCATGTGAAAAATATATGGATTTCAACTACAATCAATTTGAGAAGACAAAATATAGAACTTGAAAGAAATGCATATTACAAATATAAAATTTAACTAAGTAATTTCTAATTCAATATGTAATAATTAGGAGAAGAGGCTCCTAACTTAGGAGAACCAGGTTAACTTCTCTACAATACTACTTCATGAACAAAAATCAAAATAACTGATGAACAATGCCTTATGATGCATAAAATAATAATGGAAGAGGCTCGTAACTGAGGAGGTCCATTTTTTCCTTCTTTATAAGTTTATTCATCATTAATACCATTGTATGAAAGCTCTAAATTCAGAAAATAACTTAAACAAAAGAAAGGAAGATGAATTCTATTTACTATCCTTTGATTAGATAGGAGGTGAATTTTACCAAAAACATTGTTTAGCTCGGTGTGGGGGACCTCCACCCTTGCCTTGCACACTGAAATAACTTCTCAGCTACTTTGACTCAATCAATAATTCATCACATTGAACAAAAAAGAAGAAGATAGAACTGGTTTCTCTAATTAAATCACAATATTCAGAAATCTCAAAATGAAATCATACAAATTCTCCATGTTCTTGGCTTAAATAGAAAAATATCAAAAAAACTTGACTAAAATGTCTCTAACAGTAATATATATCCTAATCCCATCTATCTTGGTCAAAATCATCCATCCAATCACACAAAATCTGGAAAATCCCATAAAATACTAACTTTGGTCTATTTCCTAGGGATTTTCTGAAAGACAGGTCATGTTTGACCAGCTTTGACCGGGTCTATTTTAGCTTGGTTTGACCGAACCAATAGGTACACATCCATCCTTAGTTCCCAATATTTCTAAATATTTTATTAGCTCATGCCCAAGTTTCCTGCAATTATGACTTCAATGGATCCATTATGAGATTTTTTAGTTCTGTCCAAAAATGCACTTAAAACTTAATTTTTTTAAAAATATCTAAAAATTGAAAAACATAATTTATTTACCTGAATATGCATAAGTTAGTGAAAATAAGGTATGTATGGATGGTATGAGGTTAGATATAATGGAAATTAGGTGTATTTAATAAGAAAAATTTGATCAAAAATTGGGGCCAACAAGGGGTCAGGGCTACGCCCTAGCCGCTACCCATTTGACTCCCCATATGACCACAAGCGCGGACCTGGGGCCTTATCTTAATGGTCCTATAAATTCTTCCTTCGTTCGATGATCAGATGCTCAGTATTTAGCTCCAAAATTAAAGCGCTCAGAGTTGATTGGAAACTGAACGATAGTGATTGACACATCGCCAAGAATATGGCATAATTCGTTTCGTTGAAAACCAACTTCAGATGAATAAGTTATAGCCTGATAACCACCGTTCAGAACATGAAAATTTAAAAAAAAATTGCAGAACAATGATAGGTTGATGATATGGCAGACGAGTCAGCATGCAGGAAATATTCTTCAGTTTATGCCCAGTGGCACTGTGACAAGTGTCAGAACAGGATCTGCTAGTTTGGGGTTTGAGAAGGTGAAATTGCCCAATGTCTTCCTCAGGTTGAATTCGAAATTTTTTTATGAGGAACAACCCAACTTGAGGCTGACATGTGGTGCAACCATGGGCCACCACTTGTCCCCTCTAGTGGACCCCCCTCTCTAAGGTTGGCTTCGAATTTCATTTTATGGATGGTTGGTTTATTCTAAGGTCTGAATTTAATTATATGGTGGCATATGTTCAAACCTTACGGTAAGTTTTATTGAAAAGTTCGAATGGAATATATATTTCATATTCCATAGTTGAAGATTAAACTATAGAAAGGTTGGTTTGATATTATTCAAGCTGAATATATTTTATAAACCAACATTATAACCATTGTACAAGATATATATATTTCAGGCGAATATATGTTTTTAAACAAAGTTTAAAATTTGGGTTGGTCAAAGGTATGGTGAAGAAACACTTATGTGTCGGGATCGAGGTCGAACCCACGATCTACCCCACACCATCTGAGCACTTTACCACCTCACATATTTGTTGGATCTTAACCTTATACGCACCCCACATATATTTGAACTTCAATGTGGGATCCGATGGCAAAAAAGAGGGGTCCAACCACACGAGCCAGCCCCCTCCCATATGTCCTTACCACAAAACCACGGGTGGAGTGGAAATCAAAAACAACGGATTAACTCCACAAAACCACGGGTGGAGCGGAAATCCAAAACAACGGATTAATTGCAGGATTATCACCCATTAAACCAAGGATTAAGGCCAATTAAACATGGTCTATGAAAAAAAATTAAGCGAAATTAAGACCCACTTATGTGCAGTTAAGCGCAAATTTGTGGTTAATTAATCCAATTCCTAAATAGTGGCAGATTTAGTGGGTGCCCCCAATTTCGGCAGAACCACCAATTTTTCAGGGTTATCTGGAGTCTTCTCCAGATTTGGTGGAGGAATCTAGGAAAAAAAATTAATAGACCATATCTTGAGAAATTTTCGACCAAATTTGGCTCGGAAAGAGTCATTCATAGAAAATAGGCATGCTCTGAACACATTGGAATAAGTTTCAGAGGCAGAGGATAAATTATAAAGGTGTTTTTGTCACTTTGAATAATTTTGAAGCCTAGGTCCACCAAGAAGGAAGGCCATGCCTAGATCAGCTGAAGGTCAAATTATGTGAATGAATAGCCATTTCTTATAGATTTCGACATTCTAAACTCATTGGAGTATGTTTCAGAATTATTTTATGCATGTAAACATAAATTTTTGCACTATTTAGCTAATACATAGGCCCACACACTATTTAGCTAATATAGAGGCCCAAGCCATGGGAGCTGGACAAAGGAGATGTAGCCCAGGAGGGGTGAAATAATTCATAAAAAATCTATGTTGATGGATCAATTGTGATGGTTCGTTGTTATTTAAGTTGATGTTATTCATCATTTTAAATTCATACTTTATTTTTTTGAATTCACTCATAAAAACATAGTTAAATTAACTGTTTGACACACATAAGCAACAAGGAAACTATGCACAACAAGAATAAGATCATCAAGTAAATTTTATATCTGAAAAATGAAATTAGCACAGCAAAACTAACATTCATACTCATATCAAGTTGGTATCAGAGCTTTGGTTGAAAGTCAAGGTTATTTTCTTGATAGTTGCTTAAGTTTTGTGCAAGTTTAATGGTTGCAAATTTGTGATGTTGACAAGGTTAAAGTTGCAGAGAGGTGAAGGGAAATTGTTGGGTGCCAGTCCTGAGATTAGGACCAGAAGAAGTAGAGCTACAAGAGCACCATATTCACCCTAAGTTCCACTCATATTTGCACTTGAATAATCTCAATTTTTGTCTCAAGAAGTTGAGATTGAAGAGGTACAAGTTGCATAGAAGTTGAGTTGATTGAAGAGGTACAAGCATCAGAAGTTGAGCTTGAATCCATAGCCATCATGCCAGGTGTTGGAGAGACTTAAGGTCATTCAGAAGAGAATGATGTTAAGAGAGACTTCAATTACATAAAGAGGATTGTTAAAATTATGTTTGATGCATTTATTGTTAGGATGGCAAGAGAAGGTTCTAGGTCTCCACATGGAGAAAGAGCTTCAGATGGTAATAAAGATGAAGAGAACAATTCAAAGGGAAGTGGAGGAAAGCCACCTCCATCTCCACCTTCATCATCATCATCATCATATCCATTAGCATCATCTTCCACTTCCACCACAAAAACCACTCACACTCACTCAAAAGCCACAAAAGGAAGGACACCCTTACTCAAACTAGATATCAAATTTGAACTTCCAATGTATAATGGTGAAATAAATGCAGAAATATTGGACAATTGGATATGTCAATTGGAGGTGAATTGTAGGATTGAAAACCTTCATGAAGATGACATAAAGATTCAATTGGCTTCTTTGATAATGGAAGTATCTGCACTTGTATGGTGGGAAGCAAGGACTCAATAAGAGATAAAAAACTATGGTAAGATCTCTATGTCTTGGTCAAGTTTAATTTTTTCCATTACAAGGAAATTATATCCCTTACCTTACATGCAAAAGGAAATTATAGATTGGAAATTTTTAGATAGTTGGAAGGGGAAAATGTGCAAGATTATACTCATGAGTTTAGGAGAAGAGCTCTAATTTTGGGTATTAATTTATATTCTCAAGAAAATCTGTTAAAGTATGTTGTGGGTTTCCATAGTTACCTTAGGCACACCATTCTCTTGTTTAATACCACAAACATAGATGAATTTGGTGTGCAACCCACACACTTAGAAGCAAGAGGGAAAAAAAAACATAGATGAGAAAATTGAAAGTGAGGGTAAAGGAAAGGGAAAGTTTTGTGGAAGAGGAAAAAGAAATAGCTCTGTAAAAAGAGAGAAGGAAAAAATCACATGCAAAAAATATTCAAAGAATGGCCATGATGAAGACCATTGTTGGAACCTTCATCCAGAGTTGAAGCCAAACAAATTGAAAGCCAAAGAAAAGGGGGAAATGTTTGCTATAGTTGAACATGACTTAGGGTCAAATTCAGGAGATGAGACAAATATTGTAGCCATGGGTTTGAAAGGTAAACATATTGCAAGCACTAGTTATTCAAATTGTTCAAATGCTACTCATGTTGAAGATACAAGAATATAACTTTTCAATATTAGAGTTGTCTCTAAAAATACCAATATTGATACACTTTTTGATAGTGGGTCACAAGCTAAATTTATTTTTGAAGACTTGGTTAAGAAGCTAGGCCTTGAAACTATTAGACATCCAAGACCATATATGTTGGAGTGGGGTCCCTTAGGACCACAATTTTGGATAAAAATATAGTATTTTTTGTAAGTTAATTCGTGCGGCGTAAGAAAAGCATAGGTCAAGGGGCTTTGGGGTGGGTCAAAGCCCCTCATGAGTTGTAATGGGAAAAAGGGTAGAACTAGGGGTTGCATACCACATTTTGAGGACCTTAGATGAGAACAGGCTAAAGATATAAATATGAGTCTAGATCAAGTCGAGAAGAGAGGTAGAAAGTTCTAACTAAGTTTTGATATAATGTTCTGAGCTGAAGGCAAACTTGTTTAGGTTTAGAAGGCTCCCGCTGGCTGTGTGTGCAGAGACATTACCCCTACTATGTGCGGACCCCGTTGGTTGTGTCCGTGGGTAGACTGAAAGTATTGCAAGGATGATATGGACTGTGAATGAATAAAGGAATGTTTTGGAAGAAATATGAGTATCAAATGCATATGTATTTTTCTTTATGCCATGTTATATATGTTATTACCGTTTACTATGTTATCTGTGTTTGGATCGGTTGTGCAATTGTCTTATGCCTTAAATGAATTTTAAATGAGTAGATATATTACTGTGAACCTGAATGTTATGTATTAAGGCCGTTGAAGGGATTGCAGGACCTTTATCTGTGTGTGGGCAGGATAACCTGCGTAAACTGATCTAAATTTTCCTAGTTAGGGTTTCTGGTTATGAATTATATTGCAAAGTTCATACCATTGTTGTTTTAGATTTGAAGATAGCCACATCATTTAATTCTCTTCCAGGGTGTGGAAACCTGGTTCCAACACCCCCCCCCCCCCTCCCATACTGCTTCAGGTGAGACTTTGACCTGCGCAAGTAGGTCACTGCCGAAAGGGCTAGTAGTAAGAGGGCCTTGTTGGTTAACCTTAACTCCAAACTTGGGTCAGGACCCCTCAATCCAACAAATGGTTCAGTTGTCAGGACCGGTATCATTTTAAGAGATATTGGGTGATGTCGTGGCCATCAAATACTGAATTAGAATACTGGTTTGAGAAGCAGATTCAAGAATTTTACCTTAGGTAAAATATAAGTAAGAATATGTCTACTAAATACTGGAAACAAAAGTATATCTTCACAGAGGTTCACGAGATCTTCTTTGTGACCTTTGCGCATGAATTATAGGAGTGGTTTTCAAGTTTAGCTAAGTTCCAAACCTACTGGAATTATGATAAGATCACTTAGTGAACACCTGAGTTGATCCAACAATTATAGCACGTTGATAATTCAATGACATGAAATGTATATCACTAGGTTGATAGCATCTTGGGTTGGTACATGATAGAATTTGCAATAGATAATTTTTTATCGTATTTTGAAGCTAAAAGGAGGTTCTTCAAGGGACTAAGAGGTAAATTCTAATTAAGATGCTATTGTGTGAAAAGGGTATTTTGTGCAACCACACTGAGTGAATGACCCCATATAGGCTAGTAAGAACTACACGCAATGGAGAGTGTTATTGGTTTAATCATAGAGGAGACAGATCTGTATACAAGCCCTTTAAGGACTCGCCTGAGAGTGATATAGAAAGCAGTGAGGCTACGCACACCGGAGGTAGCCCTCCTGCTACTCCACAGTCCAACTCACGTAGGGGTAAGACATCTCCTACCCCACCACCACCGCCACTAGAATAACATATGGATGTGCATATGAAGCTACCCAACTTCAAGGGTGTGGGAGATGAGGACATGGATAGGTTTTGGTTTTTTGTCAATGTAGTATGGACTACGCAAAATGTGAACACTGATGTTGTCAAGAGATCGCAACTCGCTATGGCGTTTGAAGGTCGAGCGTTAGATTGGAGTAGCAGGAGGTAGCCCTCCTGCTACTCCACAGTCCAACTCACGTAGGGGTAAGACATCTCGTACCCCACCACCACCGCCACTAGAATAATATATGGATGTGCATATGAAGCTACCCAACATCAAGGGTGTGGGAGATGAGGACATGGATAGGTTTTGGTTTGTTGTCAATGTAGTATGGACTGCGCAAAATGTGAACACTGATGTTGTCAAGAGATCGCAGCTCGCTATGGCATTTGAAGGTCGAGCGTTAGATTGGTTTATGGGATATTTGACTCAGCACATTGATCCCATTGTTGCATAAATTAAGGATGCTTCGAAACAACAATTCAGGAAGCTGAATTCCTACTCACAGTGCGTGACCAAATTAAAATATATCAAATAAGAGCCAAATGAATCTGTTTGGGAGGCTGATCAACGGCTTAAGCGCACCATTGGAGAGGGAGGATTTATTTATGATGATAATCAACATAAGGAATGGTTTATTTCCATGCTATTTCCACATTTGTGCGAGCCCATGAATCAGCAGAATATCGATTCTCATGCCAAAGCTCTGGAAGTTGCTACGAAACTAGAATTTTCACCTAGAGAAGATGATCAATTCAGAACTTTTCAAATCCAAAATCAATTGGACCCAATGCACTTGGAGATTCAGAACCTCCACAAAGAAAGAGGAAAGGAAGTTGGCACAGATGTCTGGTGCATACGTTTTAAGGGTTCTCTCCACACCGAAGATCAGTGTACACTGTTCTCAGATTACATGCAAGCTGGAGGTTTGAATCCACTGCATCCCATGGATGTCGCTGGGACAAGTGGTACTCCCACACTATGGTGCATTCATTATAGGGTATCTAGGCGACAAAAAAAAAATAATTTCCCTCGATTGGGAAGCTATGTGCTAGAGATGAAACAACAATGGTGCAGGTTCTTCTCTTCAGTAGGTCACAATGAGCACCACTGCTGCACATTCGACCTAATGATGGACAGTGCTAACATCTATAGAGTGCAGGCCGACCCATCTTCACTAGCATCTCCCTCTGGACATGGAGGATCCCCAGAAAGAGGAAGGGGAGGGGGGAGAGGTGGAGACGCAGGTTGTGGAAGGGGACAATTAATCTGCTATAACTGTGGAGATGTTGGACACTATGCACACAACTGCCCAAGCCCTGCACCACAATCTTGCAGGTACATTAGATAATTTGATCATGTATTTGAAAATTGTCTTGTTTTAATTTCTAGAATGCAGGAAAGGAAACAACATATACCTATGAAAAACATACAAATTGTTAAAGTAGAACCATGTGATGATGATCCAAGTGTAAAAATAATTACATGTAGTGGTGCTGCCACCAGAGGATATGATGAAAATAAGGTTGATGCAGAGCCACTAATCAGAAAGGCCTCTAACAAGAAGGAAGAATTCAACCTGCATAATTAAAAGGAGACTTTTATTGAAGCCAAGAAGGATTTTTCTGTTGTAGGGGCGTCCACATCGAATTCTATTTTGGAATCAAAGATTGATGATGAATTCAAAACATTCCTATGAGTATGTATTAAGTTATTGTGCAATCAGAAAGAAGTTGAAAATATTCATGCCCTGATAAACAGCTACACAGACAAAGGATTACCTCGAACTGTGACTAAGGTTGTGAACAAGATGTTAGTGTTGGAAATACTGAGAAGGGGGGGGGGGGGGGGTGAATCAATATTCCTTTCAATTAGAGCATTAGTTAATATTAAATTATTATTAGTGTTTTTACAATGATAGAAAAAAACAAGAGGAACACAAATGCACACATTTTTTAAGGTGGAAACCCACTCCGGGACAAAAACCACCTAATACTTTTCTAATAATTATTTAATATTCAACTCCAATTGAAAATAAAGCTCCAACTTCCTAGAATCTAGAAAAGAATTCTTCTATAGCTCCCACTGGATGGATGCTTCAATGCCCGAGATTCTTAAATATTCAACTGAATGGATGCCCCAACATCCAATGAGCTACAACTCACCCTACCACCACCCTACCACCCTATAGAAGAATAAAAGAAGAATGGACTCCCGTACCAGGGAAAATGGTCCACTTTACAATGATATAGAATGATGTAGAAGAAGAAGATATACTAGACCATAACCCCAACTTTGGCACAACCACCTAATGATCATCCTAGACCTCCCAACACTACCTCTTCAACCCTTGGCAAATAGATACTAGTACAATTTGTACAATAATGTATTTACAATGACTAAGTACAATGATACCTTAACAATGATTGTATGCAGTGTTGCCCACTTGAAGACTTTATATGATGAAATTCTTGTTGCTATTATGCACCTTGGTTGCTGCTCTTGTCACGCTACCCTCTGCTACACCTTGCTTTTCTTTGTTGCCGTAGAAATTTTGGTCCTTTGCAACCCTTGACAACACATGATCTAGCTTTTTCTTGCCTTCTAGGAGTTTGATATTGAATCTGGTGTATCTTTGTTATTTCACATCCTCAATATCTAATTTTCGGTCCTGTAGTAGTCCTCTAAGTCTTCTTTCCAATGCCACAGGTCTGACCCAATATGGATTCTTCAAGAGATAGTTATTCCCAATCTCTCACAATGTCGTAATTATTGACTATTTCAGCAGAGCGCAATTGTACGGTGCGCCACGTGTCACTGTTTCTTCATTTGGCTCTAAAATTGATAGCAAGAAAATTAAAGACTATGCACTGTCTCCCACTTTTTACGCAGTTCAAATCCTATACTCAGAGAGAGATTTATGACGATTTTACCAAGGTCACTTCTTTGCGATGAATTTCAGGAGCCTGCAAAAACCCTGACTTCCACAGATCATATCTCCAAAAATATTGCTCACCTTGATCTGAAATTTTTACTACAAATTCCTCAGGATTTCAGCTTCGCCTCATAAAAATTTCAGCTTCTGAAACTTTGTAGAAACAAAGAGCGAAAATGCCATGATGACCTGTTTTAGATGGCCAAATCCCTTGCCTAAGGAGGAAATGAAGATCACAATTTATATAAATGCTTAAGTGGAGAGGGGCTTCAACAACTGAATGTGGGAGGGATTTTAGGAGCTTAAAAATTATTAATTATGAATTTTCAATGACCCATGCCCCAACCCCATGGGGTTTTAGCCCACTAACTTGGGGTACAAACTTCAAACATGAATATCTCTCAAACCGTGAAGAATTACATGGCGTGCCATATATCAACGAAAACATCTCGACAAGTAGAAACCATCAAAGGCATTATTGAACCATAATATATTAATTTGGTAGGTCAAAATTCCCCTTCAATATTGGGTTAGCCCCTGGTGCTGCTTGGGTTGACATCAATGACAACCACTGATCAATAATCTCCCCCTTTGGCATTGATGGCAACACAAGTACTCCCCCTGCGATCATGACACCTCTTCCTAAAAAATTCTCTCCCCCTTTGACATCAATGGCAAAGGGTAACTCCCCCTGAAACACAACCATCCTGTGGACATGTACACACTTCCACTCCCCCTGACACACAACGATCCTGCAGACCTGTAATCTAATTCCACTCCCCATTTATATTATGAAAAAGGAAAATCTAATGAGAAGTTGGGAGAATCCAAAGCTTCTGGCGAAGATATTCCAATGCTGGTGAATATTTAATATGTGATTCTTTTGGTGCTACTTGGAATCTTGCTACTTGTCAAACTTCTTGCATAACATCTGGTCGAGAGGTTGTTCCATATAGAAGACTACTAATCATAGATTTGTACAACCTTTGATCCACATCCTTAGATGAGTCATCTATGCTCAATTTGCAACCTGTTACCATTGGAGTAAGGATGGGTTTTCAATCTTCCATTTTAAATTTCTTGAGCATTTCCTTGGTGTACTTGGCTTGACATATAAATATTCCTTTCTCTTGTTGAGATATTTGAAGCCCTAAGAAGTATGTCAGTTCACTAAGTAAAGACATCTCAAAATCACTTTGCACCTTTGTAGCAAACTTCTTACTTAGTCAATCATCATTGCTACCAGTTATTGTATCATCCTCTTTAGATATTATACATGCTTTAGTTGCTTCATCCAGAACATATATGTCATTTGGAGATCGACTTGTTGTAGCCACAATTTCACCATTCACACCTTTCCTGATTTCACATTTCGTGGAGTTGAATAGTATTGTGTGTCCTTAATCACACATTTTTCCAACACTGAGCAGATTGTGATTCATGTTTTCAACCAATAGAACATACTTGGCTAGAGCATCTTTTCTTCCGAGAGTGACAGTACCTGATCCTATAACATTTGAAGATCCATCATTTCCAAAGGACATGGTTCCATCCTTCTTCTCTTTCAAAGATACAAATTTATTTCTATCTCCAATCATATGTGTTGAGCAACCGCTATCAACATACCACACATCTTTGTTCTTTTGAGCCTTGAAAGCGAGAGAACAATTATCATTCTTCTTCTTCTTCCATGTTCGCTCATTCTGTGGCTTTGAAGATTCTTCTGGAGGATTTTCATGTCTGCAGTCTTTTGCTATGTGTCCAAAGTTCTGACATTTGTAACATTCAATATTATTTCTTAAATGTTCAAATCTATTTATGTTTCCCTGAGCCCTGGGAGGTTCATATTTGATAGATCTCCTGGAATTGTATTCGTTTCTAGGGTACGTGCGACATTCTACAGCTTTATGACCAAATTTTCCACATGAATAATAGTAGCCATAAAAAATATGTTGGTACCTGGATGGAAATTTTCATCGAGGAATCGTCTTCCAAGGTTGTTCTTGCGAATCTTGTCCAATGAAGTCTACATTCATGTCAGATCTCATAGGTTCATTGTATTTTGTTGTAGAATTTCCTACTTCTTCTTATTTGTAACCAATGCCAGTTTTGTCGTTGTAAGATCGTTGATTGTTGATGAGTTCTTCCAATGCCCTTGAGCTGTTGGCATAGTTTTGGGTAGTTTTTCCTTTCTTCACTTCCTCATGCAGTGAGACTACTTCGGCTTATAATTCTTCCCTTTCTTGGTTGCTTTCTTCCAAATTCTTTTAAAGTGACTCTTCAATACATTTTTGTTCTTCAACTTCAATTTGGAGACCTTGAACTTGTTCTTCAAGAGTTTTGGAACGGATCTTCTCTGCCTTGAGATCTTTTATAAGCTTGATTTCTTCCTCATAAAATTATTCTATGGCCATCCTTCTTCTTCGTTGTTTGATACCTCTTGTTTATTGTGCTTGGCCATACACAATACTCTCTCATTGGCTTCTTCTTCACTGTCATTGTCTTCATCGGATGATGAGCTATCTTCTTTAGAGAGAAAGTTCCTTTTGGATCCTTGCTTGTTGAATTTCTTAAATCCTTTCTTTCGTTTTGAGTTTCCAATACTTCTGTTTGGACATTTTGTTGCAAAATGCCCAACCTCATTACAGCTGAAACATATCAATGGAATTTTACCTTTGAATTGTCCCTTACCAATTTTTAGTTTTCTCGTGAAGTAAGCATATTCTTCATCTGAAAGACCTTCTTCATCATCTCCCTTTTCTTCACACTTGCAGGTGCATGTATTTTCAATTGAAGGTTGTTTATCCTTATTGGTTTTCTTATATGCAAGGAACATAGTTTCTAGATACGAAGTACCCTCTTCTTCATCAAGTCTCATTTCATATGCTATGAGAACTCCATGTAATTTCTCTTTGCTGAGTTTGTCCAAATTTGCACTGTATTATAAGACCGATACCTTTGGGTTGAATCTCCCTGGTAATGTTCTAAGAATCTTCCATATAAAAGTCTTCTTGTCAACTAGCTCTCCCAATCCTGCCAGAGTATTGGTTATTTCATTAACGTATTGGAAGTATGCAGCAATGTTGCAATCTTCTTTCATTCTGAGTTGCTCAAATTTTGCTCTTTAGTTTTGAAGCTTTTATTCTTTGACATTTGAGTCACCTGCATATATATTCTCAAGCTTGTCCCATACATTTTTGGCAGTTTTACAACCCAACACCCTATGATAAGCAGATTCAATAAGTCCACTGATAATAATATTCTTTGCTTTTGCATCATTTACCAAATTCTTCTTACCTTCTTCATCCGTAGTTGATGTAAATCCATTTTGAACATTGTCCCATACTTTGTAACCTTGTGCCAAGAGATAGACCTCCATTCTTCCTTTCAAGAGTGCATAATTATTTTCATTTAATAGAGGTACACCATTCTTGGTATGCTCCATGAACTCCTTATAGCTATTAAACTACTATTGAAGGAACCAAGCTCTGATACCAATTGTTGGAAATACTGAGAGGGGGGGTGAATCAATATTCCTTTCAATTAGAGCATTAGTTAATCTTAAATTGTTATAAGTGTTTTTACAATGATAGTAGCAAACAAGAGGAACACAAATCCACACATTTTTTAAGGTGGAAATCCACTCCGGGACAAAAACCACCTAATGCTTTTCTAATAATTCTTTAATATTCAACTCCAATTGAAAATAAAGCTCCAACTTCCTAGAATCTAGAAAAACATTCTTCTCCAGCTCCCACTGGATGGACGCTCCAATGCTCAATATTCTTCAGTAGTCAACTGAACGGATGCTCCAACACCCAATGAGCTACAACTCACCCTACCACCACCCTACCACCCTATAGAAGAATAAAATAAGAATGGACTCTCGTACCAGGGAAAATGGTCCACTGGTATCACTTTACTAGACCATAACCCCAACTTTGACACAACCACCTAATGATGATCCTAGACCTCCCAACACTACCTCTTCAACCCTTGGAAGATAGATACTATTACAATTTGTACAATAATTTATTTACAATGATACCTTTGCAATGATTGTATGTAGTGATGCCCACTTGAAGACTTCATATGATGAACTTCTTGCTACTGTTATGCACCTTGGTTGCTGCTCTTGTAATGCTACCCTCTACTGCACCTTGCTTTGCTTTGCTGCCTTAGAAAGTCTGTTCCTTTGCAACCCTTGACAACACATGATCTAGCTTTTTCTTGCGTTCTAGGAGCTCGATATTGAATCTGGTGTATCTCTATTATTTAATTTCCTCAATATCTGATTTTTTGTCCTATAGTAGTCCTTTGAGTCTTCTTTCCAATTCCACAGGTCTGGCCCAATTTGGATTCTTCAAGAGATATTTATTCCCAATCTCTCACAATGCCCTAATTATGGACTATTTCAGCACAGTGAACTTGTACGACATGCCACGTGTCCCGGTTTCTTCATTTGGCTCTAAAATTTATAGAGTGAAAATTATAGACTGTGTACTATCTGCCACATTTTACAGAATTCCATTCTGATACTCAGACAGAGAGTTATGAAGATTTTACCAAGGTCATTTATTTGAGATGAATTTCAGGAGCCTACGAAAACCCTGACTTCCACAGATCATATCTCCAAACATATTACGCACCCTGATCTGAAATTTTTATTTCAGATTCCTCAAGATTTTGGCTTCGCCTCCTAAACATTTCAGCTTCTGAACCTTCGTAGAAAAAAAGTTAGAGCGAAAATTCCACGATGACCTGTTTCAGATGGCCAAATCCCTTACCTGAGGAGGAAATGAAGATCACAATTTATATAAATGCTTAAGTTGAGAGGGGCTTCAACAACTAAATGTGGGAGGGATTTTAGTAGCTTAAAAAATATTAATTATGACTTTTCAATGACCCATGCCCCAACCCCATGGGGTTTTAGCCCACTAACTAGGGGTACAAACTTCAAACATGAATATCTCTCAAATCGTGAAGAACTACATGGCGTGCCTTATATCAATGGAAACATATCGATAAGTAGAAACCATCAAAATAATTATTGATGCAGAATATATTAAGTTGGTTGGTCAAAATTTCCCTTCGATATTGGGTTAGCCCCTGGTGCTGCTTGGGTTGACATCAATGACAACCGCTGATCAATAGTTAGGTCCCTATATTACTAGTTTAGCCCCTTATTTTTATTAGTGTAACCCCCTTATTGTTATTATTATAGCCCCCTATAACCCCAATATTTTTATTATTGTGCCCTTACATTTTTATTGTTAGGTCGACTAAGATTACATTGTGGCCCCATGGAATCCTATATATAAAAAGGAGGTTTTGTCATTTGCATCATTCAAGAATTTTTCATTCATGTAATGTATTGGAGGTTGCCCCCTCAAAGTGGGTTTTTTCTAAGGCATTTATATCTCTTTTCTTCTATTTATGGAGTTGGTTTCACAACATTTGGTATCAGAGCTTTGGATTTTAGGGTTTCACTACTCCAAACAGGTCATCGTGGAATTTTCTCTATAAATTTTTTGTACAATGATTCAAAAGCTGAAATTTTTAGAGTACGAAGCCGAAATCTTGAGGAACATCATCACAAAATTTCAGAGCTTGGTTCAAAAAAATTTCAGAGAAATGATCTGTGGAAGTTAGGTATTTTTGCAGGCTCCTCAATTTAACCTAAACAGGTCATCGTGAAATTTTCACTATAAATATTTTTCTACGAAGGCTCAGAATCTAAAATTTTTAGAGAGCGAATCCGAACTCTTGAGGAACATCGTTGAAAAAATTTAGATCTTGGTTCGAAATATTTTCGGAGATATGGTCTATGGAAGTTAGGACTTTGTCAAGCTCCCTAATTTCATCTCAAAGAGGTGATCGTGGGAAAATATTCATAACTCTCTCTCTCTTAGCATCGGATTAGAATTCTATAAAAAGTGGATGCAAGCACATGGAATTTAGTTTCGTATATATCAATTTTAGAGCCGAAGGAGGAAGAAATGAAACGTGGCCAGTCATACCAGTTCGCTCTACTAAACTAGTCAATAATTAGGTCATCGTAGGAGATTGGGCACAACTTTGTCTTCAAGAATCCAAATCAGGTCAGACTTGTGGCATTAGAAAGAGGATTCAGAGGGCTACCTCAGTGCCAAATTTCAAATATTGAAGATCCTAAATCATAGAGATAATTCAGTTTCAATATCGCACTCCTCAAAAGAAAGAAAAAGGTGTGTATTGTTTTTCGAATTACATAAGTCTCATTTGAAAAAAAATAGTTGGAATTTATTCCAAGGGCATATTGAAGAATAGATATCAGTATTGGGTTCTAAAATGGCTCCTAAAAAGAATTCAACACCCATTAAGCCTTCAAAAGGCTCTACTATGACTCATGAAGACAAAGAAACGCAACATGAGATATCAAAATTACAAGAGCAAGTGCACCAAATTTCGCTATTGCAAAGAGCAACAAAAAATGAAATGGAAATTTTGAAGAAAGGCGTGGAAACTAATATGGATGGTTTGAAGAAAGGCGTGGAAGCTAAGATGAATGGTTTGGAAGGTAAGATGGAAGGCATGGAAGTGGGCATGGAAGCTAAGATGGATGGCATGGAAGCTAAGATCGATGAAAAAAGGAAAACATAAAAGTAGACATCAAAGGTTTGGCAAAGTTGATACAAGAAATGTCTCCTAATGGAAAAAAGATAGTAGAGGAAACTCATGATGAGAACAAAATAAATTTTAATAATGATTTCATAAACTCTAATGTTGGATGGAAGAACCACCATATTCCAAAGATGGATATGAGGAAGTTTCATGGCAAGCATCCCGTAACATGGATACTATAGATGGAGCAATATTTTGATCTCAATAATGTGCAAAACACACAAAAGGTACTCATTGCAACTTTACATTTAGAACAAAATACATTTGTATGGTATCGATGGCTTTGCTCTCGTAAAAAAATTGTCACTTGGTCAATTTTTACGGAGGAAATGATAGCACATTATGAGGATACAAAGAGCAACACTTTCTTTAGTCAATTGATAAATCTCAAACAAAAGTGTTCAGTGGGGGAGCACATTGAGGACTTCCAAAAATTGAATATAAGGGTAACTGATATTCCAGAGGAACACAGGATTGATCTCTTCATAGATACTTTAAAGGATAACATCCAACATGAAGTTCGTGTTTTGGAACCTGATTCATTGGAGAAGGCATTCAGGTTGGCAAGAAAAATTGAATGTAAAATTATGGCGACAAGGAAGCCTACCACTCACTTCTATAAAGAGGGAAGTGTTGCTACTCCTAGATTTAAACAACCTACAAGGTTGACACCACAAAAATTGGAAGAAAAAAGAGCAAAGGGGCTTTGCTACAGTTGTGATAGAAAATACACTAAAGGTCATAAGTGTGCTGAGAAGAAATTATTTTACATAGATTGTGAAGAGGAAGAAGAAAATGAACAAGAGGATATACACCAGGAACCAGCCCTAGAAGAGGAAGAAATGAATCCGACCATATCATGTAATGCACTGGCAGGAATTACCACTCCTCAAACTCTCAAGATAGCAGGACAAATCAAGAAGAAAAGGTAATAGTGTTGATTGATTCAGGTAGCACCCATAATTTTATTCATTGTAAGGTAGCCAAGGAATTAAATTGTTTCCTATACCCAGCACCAGAATGTCAAGTGATGGTTGCAAATAGAGGAACTATAAATTGCTCTGGAAAATGCCATAATATCAAGCTAACCATGGGGGAATATGTATTGACTAGTCCAATGCTTTCCATTTCTATGGGAGGTGTTGATGTTGTACTAGGAGTACAATGGTTACAATCTTTGGGGACGGTAGCTTTTAATTTTCAAGAACTTTTCTTGAAATTTTTTTCAGAAGGAAAGGAAGTCGAATTACGGGGTATTGAAGGGAAGCCGGGAAGCATAATAAACTCTAATGTCATGAAAAAGATTCTAAAGAAAGAACAACGAGGCGTAATTGCACAATTATGCTCACTAGAAGTTCCGACATCAAAATCATCTATTTCTGCAGATCTCCAACAAGTCTTGGACAATCATTCCAAGGTGTTTGAAACTCCCAAAGGACTCCCACCTATTCGTGATCATGATCATGCTATTCATTTAATTCCAAGAAGTGTTCCTCCAAACATCAGGCCTTATAGATATCCTTACATCCAAAAGAGCGAAATTGAACGTATGATTGCAAAAATGTTAGAGGCAGGTATAATTTAACCTAGTCAAAGTTCTTTCTTTGCTCCTATAGTATTGGTACACAAGAAGGATGGATCATGGCAAATGTGTCTGGAATATAGGGAGCTCAATAAGCTCACCATTAAAGATAAATTTCCCATTCCTGTGATTGATGAATTATTGGATGAATTACATGGAGCAATTTATTTTACAAAGTTGGATCTTCGTTCAGGATATCATCAAATTAGAATGAAGACTGAAGATATTCCAAAAACAACATTTCGAACTCATGAGGGTCATTATGAATTTTGGTCATGCCTTTTGGCCTTACCAATGCACCTTCTACATTTCAAGGGTTGATGAATTCCATTTTCAAACCCTTCCTTAGAAAATTTGTGCTAGTGTTTTTTGATGATATACTAATCTACAACAGGTCTTGGAAGGATCATGTTGAACATGTTGACAGGGTGATCAAACTATTGCAGGAGAAACAATTATATGCAAAAACATCCAAATGTTTCTTTGGAGTACAAGAGGTAGAATATCTGGGTCATATTGTATCTCACGAGGGTGTTAAAGTAGACCCTAACAAAATTTAAGCCATTAAGGAATGGAAAGTCCCCACAACCATAAAGCAGTTGCGAGGATTTCTCGGGTTAACAGGGTATTATCGCAAGTTTGTTAAGAATTATGGGAGAATAGCGGCACCTCTAACAACATTATTGAAGAAAGATGCATTTTCATGGACTCCTGAAGCAACTAAGGCCTTTGAACATCTTAAAGAGGCAATGTGCCTAGCACCGGTCTTAGCTACGCCAGACTTCACAAAAACCTTTATTGTGGAATGTGATGCCTCAGGAAATGGAATTGGTGCAGTTTTAATGCAGGAAGGAAGAGCCATTTCTTTTGAAAGTCGTCCAATCAAAGGAAAGTATTTACAGAAACCTATTTATGAGAAGGAAATGTTAGCAATACTGCATGCACTAAAGAAATGGCGAACTTACCTAATGGGAAGACACTTCAAGGTAAAAACTGATAATGATAGTCTTAAACACTTTTTGGAACAAAGACTATCTTCAGAAGAGCAGCAAAAATGGGTCACAAAGATTTTGGGTTATGACTTTGAAATAATCTACAAAAAAGGAAAGCTTAATGTTGTTGCAGATGCACTCTCAAGAAAGAATGAAGAGGTTGAAGCATTGCTTTGTGTCATTTCTATTATCCAACCAGATTGGATAACCGAAGCAAGAGATGAATGGAAGAAGGACAATGATGTATGGACACTCATTCAAAATTTGCAGCAAGATCCTAGTACATCTGATACATTTAGTTGGAAAAATGATTCCTTATGGTACAAAGATCTCTTATATCTTTGTAAGAATTCCCAACTAAAACAAAAGATTCTTCTGGAATTGCACACTTCTCCTTTAGGAGGACACTCAGGATTTTTAAAAACTTACCACAGGGTGAAGAAAGAATTTTTTTGGGATGGCCTTAAATCTGATATTCAAAAGTTTGTGGCGGAATGTTTGGTTTGCTAGCAAAATAAAGTTGAGACAATTAAGACCCCGGGACTTCTACAACCTTTATCCATTCCAAGTCAATGTTGGGAGGAGATTTCAATGGATTTTATCACAGGTTTACCTAAGTCCGAAGGAAAGAGTGTCATCATGGTGGTAGTTGATAGACTTGCCAAGTATGCACACTTTTGTGCATTATCTCATCCATTTAAAGCAAGTACAGTTGCTACTACATTTATGGACAGAATTCAAAAGCTACATGGAAGCCCAAGGGTTATTGTGAGTGATAGAGATCCCATTTTTACTGGAAATTTTTGGACGGAGTTATTTTCTTGTTTGGGTACTCAATTAGCTCATAGCTCATCTTATCATCCTCAATCTGATGGTCAAAATGAGATAGTGAATAAATGTTTGGAAGGATATCTTCGTTGTTTTGTATCTGATAAACAAACACAATGGGTCAAGTGGTTACCTCTCGCTGAATGGTGGTATAACACTTCCTTCCATACTATAGCAAAAATGACCCCATTTATGGCACTTTATGGATATCATCCACCATCCGTCACATCATCTTTAAGAGAAAATTATAAGGTTCAAGCAGTGGAAGATCACATCGAGCATCAACAAGAAGTTCTCCAACTCTTAAATGATAACCTAAATTTGGCACAAAATTGAATGAAACAACAGGCAGATCAACATCACAGCGAGAGAAGTTTTGATGTAGGATACTGGGTATTTTTATGGCTACAACCATACAAACAAATTTCCCTCAAGAAAGCTAAGAAGGATAAAAAATTATCACCAAAGTACTATGGTCCGTACAAGGTGTTGCAAAATATTGGTACTATGGCATACAAATTGGAGCTTCCTGCTTCTTCGCAAATGTATCGAATTTTCCATGTTTCATGCTTAAAGAAGATTATAGTTGAAAATCTTCCAGTTCAAACAATATTGCCAGAACTTGATGAGGAATGAAAAATCATATTGGAACCTGAAGCGGTCATGGAAACAAGAACTCGACAGCTACGAAATCGATCAATGTTAGAGTATCTCATCAAGTAAAATAACTTACCCACTGAAGATTCTACATGGGAGGATGATAATTTTATATAGAAGCACCTAGAGCTACTCAAGCGTTGAGGAAAACGCTTTTTTGAAGGAGAGGGGCATGTTAGGTCCCCATATTACTAGTTTAGCCCCTTATTGTTATTAGTGTAGCCCCTTATTGTTATTATTGTAGCCCCCTCTAACCCCAATATTGTTATTATTGTGCCCTTAAATTGTTATTGTTAGGTCGGTTATCATTACATTGTGGCCCCATGAACTCCTATATATAGAAAGGAGGTTTTGTCATTTTCATCATTCAAGAATTGTTCATTCATGTAATGTATTGGAGGTTTCCCCCTCGAAGTGGCTTATTTCTAAGGCATTGATATCTCTTTTCTTCTATTTTTGGAGTTGGTTTCACAACACAAGATTTATAAGAACAAGAAGATAACTGGTTAGGAGATGCGCATGACCGTGCAAATGGGAGAGTATGAAATGGATCAGGTCAGCTTGGAATTATGGTATGATGCAAATTTTCTACCTAAAAAGACCTGGAAAAATATGGGAGAACCAAAGCTGGAATGGTTCACCATTCAACTATGCATGGCCAATCAACAGAAGATCATTCCACTTGGAAGACTTCCACAAGTTCTAGTAGACATTGCTGGAGTAAAAATACGTGCAAATTTTGAAGTGATACAAATTGTGGATGATGCAGACCCTTGCCCTACACTGCTAGGGCTGGATTGGGCCATCGATATGGTAGGAATCATCAACTTCAAGCATACACTACAATAAAAAAAGGATATTGGTGAGGGTCGAAAAATGTCACCAAAACCTCATCGATGACTGTCAAAAGAGCCTTTGTCACCAAAAGTTGAACGTCACCAAAGGTGGCGTCGCAAAAAGTATAGGTGTTCTAGTGACATTCAAGGTTCGTCACCAATAATGATTTATAATGATGGATACTGACTATCACCATTCATGTGAGAAATGGTGACAGACCTTCCTCTGTCACAAAAAAACTGAACATCACCAAATGTGGCGTCACCACAAGTATAAATGTTGTGGTGACATTAAAGGTTCGTGTCGAATAATGATTATAGTGATAGATAGTGATTGTCACCATATCATATGAACAACAATGATTTATTGTGATGGACATTTCATGCCCATCACTATTTATGCATATATATGGCGATGGTCATTGACCGTCACCATTTCATATTTTGGTGAGAGTTGAAAAATGTCACCATATGCTCAATGGTGACCATCAAAAGAGCCTCTCTCACCAAAAATTGAACGTCACCATTTCATATGAAAAAAAGTGACTTATGGTGATGGCCATTTCATGATCGTCACTATTGATGCATATATATGGTGGCATTGTTTTACTGTCAGCGTTTCATATTTTGGTGAGGGTCAAAAAATGTCACCATAAGCTCATTCGTGATGGCCAAAAGATCCCACATCACCAAAACTTAATCGTCGTCATTCCATATGAATATCAGGGCACGATGGAATCGAACCACCAACCTCCTGCTTGTAAAGCAGGTTCTCTTCCATTGAGCTAGCACCCTTTAAGGAATCATACTTTAAAAAATTAAACCTTGAAACTTCATAAATTGTAAATTCTACAACTTCCAATAAACTATAAAAAAATTTAAAGTCTTCGCATGGGACTAGCATGGACTTCCCAAATATACATACCTCCAAAAATTGACTCTTCTGAAGCACCAAAAACTAAAATAGAAATTCAATTATTTCTCTAGTAAAATAGGAGCTTCAAGTACTAAGACCATGGTTAATTGTCTTAATCCTCAAAAAGGAGGAAAATCTTTGATCATCATGCCATTAAGAACTACTTCAAGAATTACCATAGTATGGATGGATAGGTGTAGTTGTGGTACCTATGGTAGGCAATCTAGGTTGGCTAAAATATGGAGGTTGAAAGGTTGTATATTGGTTATAGTAGGGGTTGCACTGTGTTGGTGCTAAAACTCCATGAGAAACAGTTAGCACTATATATTCAAGTTTTCTTGCAAATGTATATCCACATAAAGGTTTCGTAACATAATAAGGTTGTGGGTCATATGTAGGTAGCCATGTAAGATATGCTTGTGGAGTAAGAGGTAGTTATGACCTTCGATATGATGGAAAGTTTGGGTTCACTATTGCATAACCTAGTTGTACTTGTGGTCTCAACTATACTTGAGAGGATGGTATAGGTTGTGAAGTAGCCTTCTCCTTCTCGCCCTCAATTGAAGTTTCACTATAACTGTCATTCCCTACATATCAGAAAATAAGTACAAATTCCAAACTATAATTTTCCAAATAATTTAAGTCTATCCTTTAAACTACCCAAAAAAATATAATTTCAAGAACCATTAAAAAATGCACAATTTTGTTACTTACATCAATATTTATGTTTGAATCCTCAAGAGCCCTTTTGGTCGCTTCAACAGACTTAAATGTCACAAATGAAAAACCCTTGTTTGAAATTATTGCTTTAGAGTAGAAATATAAAATGATATTGCCAAACTAGATATAGTATGTATATACAACTTTCAAATGGTAGAATTACAAGAAACTAAAATTTCCACTTAATAATTTCATTTTTAGCCAAAAATTAATTACCTGAACCTGTTTGTATTATTTTCATATGTAATAGAACCTTCCTCTATTTCTCCATACTATGAAATAATCGATATGAGTGCCTCGTTTGATGTCTCATATGAAAGTCTGCCAATGTAAATATGCCTCTATGATTGAGTGGTAGTTTGTGCTATATTGGTGGCAGCAGTTGCTAGATTACATACATTAATTCAACCCCGCATAGTCATCACCCTACATTACAAAATTATTCTTAAAATATTAGCAAAAAAAACATCTAGTCAAATTGCCAACATAGTGACACACAACTAACAAAAACAAAATACCCTGCCAAAACTCTTGGCTAGTTTTTGAAAATATTATGATTGTTCTACGTTAGTGTTTTATAGTGTGTGAGGAGAATATATACTTGCAATGTGAAGAATAAAGTAAACATTTATTTTCACTCACCAACATTGTGTGTGGAGGTCTACACCATGATGTCTTGCAAGGCCTTTCGGCTTTGAGCAGTTTCTAGAGACAGATTTATGTTTCTATTTAAGTATTTATTTCCTTGGGATGAAAATATGTGATAGATACTCGATTTTCTTCCATCTATTAGTTTTCTATCACAAAATGAGATGAAGTCAATAACATAGGCTTTTAGCGTTCTTTACAAGAGCTCTTCCAAGAATTAATTGCCTACTTTCCTTCCCTTCTCAAAATGCCTCAAAGTGTAACCACTAGATCATGTATGGTCTTATTCAAAAATTTCAATTTTAACATTCAACTATTGGATTTAAATCACCAATGTAAGAAATTATTATCGTCATCTTGAAGGAAAAACAACATTTCCATGATATGATTTAGTTGCATGCATATATTAAGAATAAGAAACTTGAATGTTTAGCTATATCCAAGTCCACATAGAAATGCTTTCTTTATAAAATATCTCATCCCTAATTAGGATTTCATCCCCATTCCCAATTTACTTTTCTTTGTTGTAATCTACATACAAATTGAAGCAAGGTTGTTTGAGACTTATTAATACGATCATCTTCTACTTAACTATGATGTCAGTGCTCTATATTCTAATAAACACAAAATAAAAAGAATAATTTCATATGTGTTTTATACTTTATACATTTCATCTCATTTTCGATTGATTCAACATATCCAGTTTTAAATGTAAAGCCCTTAATTTTCACAATTAAAAATCATTAACAAAATTGATAGTACACACTCTAGCGTGAAATTTTTGAAGAAGAATATATCAATTCACTGTTGAATACTTACCTATAACTATGTTTGAATATGTTACTTACCCTCCATGTCTCCTACTCTTGTTACCAAACTGCCATTTTTCTCCCAGCCTATCTAGGGTCAACCTCTCTAGTCCCTAGATCTAGAAGACAAGTCTTCTGGCCCCCGTGCTCAAAACTCCAATAGCAATCAAGATCACATTATCACTCTTTTAGAACTCACTGCTTTGGTCTCCCACAGTAATCCTCTGACAATATCTAGGTCATTTTTCCCACCTCACTGACCCATGCCCATCACGTTTCTCCCCTTCTCCTTTTATATATAAATCCCCTTTCAAGATATTTATTAAAATATCCTCTTTTAATAAATATCTTAGTCAAATCCCCTTTCAAGTTATTTATTAAAATATCCTCTTTTAATAAATATTTTAGATTTATATTAAAATATTATTATTCAATAAATATCTTGGATTCCTAAAATATCTTGGATTTATTATTAAATATCATCATTTAGTAAATATCTTGGATTTTATCAAATATAATCTTTTATTTGAATAATTCAATGCTTTTACTTTCCTTTTCACAATATATTAGTTATTTTATGATAGTGGTAGGTATAAATTTTACCTCACAATACATTCATTATATTCTGTTGAGTTAGGTATTTACTCCATACTTCAATAATTTACTCATTACCCTAGACTGAGACTTTTCATAATTTATTAGTGCATATACTAGTGCAGTACATGTGATACATGCATATTTATCTATCATATGAATGCTAATATTTCTATGTTCTCTATAACTCGATTTGGGTCATTACATACACCTCTCCAAAAAAATTCGTCCCGAGGTTAAGTTTTATGTTGTATATCATTAATTATTTAAGTGATTAGTATAATCATATAAGGTTGGTGGACTAGAATTTAATTTTTGTTTAATGTGTGAGAACACTTTAACATTTATGTTTTGATCATTTATTGGTTTACAAATTAGTAGTCACTTCCAACCCGAATAGAGTTCCCAAGCTATTCTAGAATCATCTTATCCTTCCTAATCTCTTTTGCTCCCATCCTATCCATCCTCTACAGGAATATGTCATGGCATCAACTATACTGACCTAACCATTCATAGACCTCAAGGGTTACATCACCGACTATATCGAACTAATTCCTTAGTAGGCATTTGGCATTCATCATCACATGTCTAGGGGAGCGTGACTCGCATAGTTCTCCCATGACTCCAGGTTTTGGAGGATAAATGGTGGGAAACACCTCCACCCCTGCTAGTAGGACCAGGGTTAACACGCTATCATGGAACCTTAATGAATCTCAATTGTTATTGGAGTTTTTTCATCACGCGGTCGATTTGGTAATGATACCATCTTCGATGTAAGCACTTGTCCACAAATTATAACATATGTATCAATAGATTCAAAGAAAATTGTTACTCAAATAACAATTTCTACACATCCCAAATATGTTGCTATCTACAATATTGATCCTTTAGTTCATATAACATACTTGGTTATGTTTATCCAATAGGTCTGTAAATTCATTTTCACCTTAAATAGTCAAGTGTAATCACTCTTTTATTTCTATATCATCATTTATGTTGATATGTAAAATTATAGATACCATATCCATAACATAATACATAATTTATATCAGTATCCATGTACCAACAATGTTTAAGAAAATAATATATTCTTACATGTCATAGTACAAAATGACAGTTTAAGTATCCATCCAAAATGAGGTAAGGTTATACAAAATAAGTTTTTAAATGCTTATAAATACAACCCACAATTATAAATTTCACATAGAATAATCAAACACGGATATAAAAATAAGTGTGTAGCTACTATTTTCTATAATATATTACTCGGTTAACCTTATAAAAAGTCACAGGTTGAGACTCTAAATCTAAATGGAGAGATACTCCAATCTTTATGATTGCATATATAGAAACGAAATGAATTGAAACAAAAGCACAAAATACTTACTGCATAGTTGAAGCATGATCTAATTTCTTGATATATGTTGAAAGAGAGCTCTCAAACACAAAACTACATATCGATCCAACCAAGCTTTTGATTCTTGTTACTTTTTTTTAAGTCTAATTATCTTTGATCTGTAATCTAGATCCAAAGAGATAATAATGACATTAACTTCTCTATCATGTTATTCCAGCTCATCTTCAGCCTGAAAATCTAGAAGCCATCGAGTAGGGTTTTGCAGGTCTAATCGTTAGGGTTATGCTGGAGATGGAGGAAGATTTAATTGACTACTCTAAAGGTACCATAGTGGGAGGTTCATTTCCATTGAAGGAATTTGTTACTGCTTGAAAATAACATGTATTCTTTTCATTGCAGTCCAACAAATTTGTTCTTGGTCTACTTGAAGTTAATTTCAAGGTTTCAATATCAATTAGTAACCTAAGGTTCAAACTAGCATATGACCATAGCCTTTTTATTTATTTATTTAATTTTTTAACTTATTTCATCCAAACACATAACTCATTAATGGCATACCGACTTTTATGCTTCACATTAATTGTTTTCTCATTATTCTTTAAGCCTCATCTTATCACCAAATGTATCTCCTTTTCTATGGCATAGAATTGTTATCTTTAATATTTAATTTTAAGAATTATCCTAGTTTATCACTTGTTATTCTTAACAAATTAGGAGTTTTCACAATTACATATAGGTAATTTCTTTGACCCTTACCAATCATGTTGCTCATATCCTTCAGAAAATTCTTCTTGATAGAAAACATCCCTTCACTTTGTCATACCATATATTCCTAATATTCCATGTCTACTTCAATTATTATTATTATTTTATTTTTTTATAACCACTAATCATCATGGTTTCCTTTCCTCCTCTCTTAATGCATAAAAATTATTACACTTGAAATGTTGTTACCATTCCCAAACTTGGGTAAGTCCCAATAAATAACTTCAATAAAATGGATATCGAAAGTAATATATTTATCATTTCAAGTCTTAAGGCATCACATAATAGAATCACCAAATGATACCCCATGATGGTCATAATCCATGCCTATAGTTAGTCACCCAAGGAAAATTTTATAATGTGACTCTCCCATTAAAGGGAGAAACTTTTATAGATTTTGTCATGCACATAAATTGTCCTCCAATTGATCATGTTTATTATGGATTCACTCTTTAATCTAATTTAATTGACTTCTTATATTGTTTTGTGAAACTTCAACTCACTCACCTCTGGTGTTATTTTTGTTGATCTCATTATTCTAAGTTTATTATGATAACTAACATTCATTATCATCATTATAATTTCGTAGTTTCTTTCTTTATTTTTCCCCCCTCCCCCCACCCCCTAGGTAACTATATCGATTATATTATGGTAACATTGGAGATCAGACTTAGAAATTTTTCCATGTCTCTTTGTACTCCTTTTTTTGTGTGTTTACTACCTTACAGGGTGGTTTCTTACCATCTTAACATATGTTTCATCCATTTTGTCTTTGTTTGATGTGTATTTTTAGTGAACTATACTTGTACTCTCAATTTTAATACTTATAAATCCTCCAAACATTTCTTGAATAGTTAGTGCCTTCTTTCATCCATCATTTTACCTCAAACTAGGTTTGCATGTGTTTGTATCTTACTTTACATCTAACGCTCTTGTCATAATGTCCATAGTCATGTTTTCATTACCATTCTTCCTCCCTTCAAGATTTGACTTCTTTGGAGCAGATTCAGCCAAATAATCTTTATATATGCCTAAATAATCATCATGAATCATCTTATATAGCTTCAACCATTCATATCAATGATAAATTTCCCTTTCCTAATTCACATTGTTATCCTTAAGGGTCATTTAAATTCTATGAACAATGCTATGTTGCCATATTTTTTTTTTGGGGCATCAATATATCCTTACGGTTTCAAATAGGCTAATTATCCATCTCAATAATGACATAATGGTTTAATATTGAAATGTCCAATTAGTATATATTAACCAATAAAGTGTAAACCTTCACTTGTTTTTTTTTAATCAAATTATATTATTACTTTATTTGTTCACTTAAATATAATTTGTAATTTATTTTTTTATCAATGCTTAACCATGCATACGTATATAAGAGCACTATATGTAGTACCTACTTGATATTTCATTATATCTCGGTGAGACAGAAATGCATTATGATATTAAGTTTGTTACCCTATCTCAGATATTAACTCGATATTTATTAAAGGTCTTATTCGACATATTTGTTATATCAAGGTAGTTAAGGTTCTATTTTCATGTTTGAATTATTACCCTACTTAGTTATTCTCAATACTAGCAGGTATGTATGCTAGTGTGGTGTATGCGATGTATGCATACGTTGTATACATGTTAATACTCTTTTTCTTATAAATCGAAATGCGTCTCAACTGTTAGGTTTAATAAATATAATTTTGTAAATTCAAGCTCACATTTACCTATAGGTAGGTCTTACCGGTATTGAGGTCAAGGTGGGTGGTATTGCTACCTCCTTGTCCTAATGCATGGTGTTTTATCCTGATGCATAGTGATTATTAGAAAAATGGGTGGGTATTCATAGATCCTAGCATTATTTTTCTAATCCTAATGCAGTCATGAATGGGTTGTTGCAACTTTTGGATTTGCTTTGTCATTTCTCATCATTATACACTAGTAAAAAATGATGAAATTAGTGACTAGCTGACTAAAAATGTTAGTGACCGCAATTATTTCAAGTGAAATACTACTAAATTTGAGCAATTTTAAGTGATCAAACTAAAAATGACTAACTTAAATGACTAATTTAGTCTAGGAATAAAATATATGACTAGATAATAAGTGACTAAACTAAAAACAACTAACTTAAATGACTAATTTATTCTAGGATTAAAATATATGACTAGATAATAAATAACAAAATTAATAATAATTAATGTAAATGACTATTATAGTCCAAGAAGAAAAATATGACCAAATAACAAGTACAACAAGTATATGAATTAGTCATTTATGTTAGTAATTTTTAATTGTGGACACACTATTTGTTATGGGTTTTTTGTGGCATTGTTACATACTATGGTTGATTATTGCACTAGATTCATAGAGAATGATTTCATTAATTTGAATTCAAAGTATGTTGATTTATACATGGTCAATTGATATAAATATTGACTCCAAATTGGTGTATGAGACCCCTTGTTTGTGGAACAAGGGACCCACCTTTTGGCAGCGATTTGACTACTAAGTCTACGAAGACATACATACTTTACCCCCTCTGATTTTAAACACATGACCTTTTGAAAAGAAACACGCACTCTTAACCATTAAACCACCTCAAATTATATAATAATTTATAAAATATAATAATTTATACTAATCCTTCTTCTCATACCATTATATTATTATATTATTGATTTATTACACTGTATATAATTTATATTTTATACTAATCCTTCTTCTCATACCACTGTACCATTGATTTATTACACTATATATAATAATTTATAATATATAATTACTTTATAATATATAATAGTTTCATGCATTGGCAATGTAAATATTTGGATATATGACATTCGCGCGCATTTGCACCAACTTCAGAATTTTAGTTTGGCCATACGAGGGAATATCCAATTTGGTGTGTTTCGAGTATTACTATCACAACTGGAAAATAATCAAGGCACACAATTGTGGGAGCACTGGTGTTTCGATATTTGGTTGTTTGGTAGGATATTTGGGAAGGCCATTGATTTGTATTAATTGGAAATTATCAATTACTTAGTTGGAGGAGCCTGGTGGGTTGGAGTAATTATTTAGTATGCAGTATTTTAAATACAGCTCGGGAGGGAAATTTGTTGTTGGCTAATGTAAGCGAGTAGTTCTGATCTTCTATTCCATCCTGATTCGAAAAAGAGTATTCTTAAAGAGTTGCTACATCCCTTCCAGTTACAAATCAATTTATTTACCTTATTTACCTTTAATATGTTTACTCATAACCGACCTGGTTTCCCAAGAAAAAGCTACAGTTTTAGCCATTGAACCAGTTGAACCAGAAGCTTGTTCAGTACCGATCATCAATATTTGTAATCTACGCAAAGAAAAATCAAGAAGCAAGGAAATATCTGTTCTTAGCTGGAGAAGGGAGAGCAATGCAAGCAGGAGAGCCCAAGTAGTGGAGCCGCCGGATGAGAGCTGCTACATTTGGTGCTTTGAGAGCTGGTATGCCTAGTGCTTAATGTTACAGGTATGTATCTGTCTGGATGCTAACTTAGTTCTTTAGGCACTGGTGCTGAAGGATCTGCTCTCACATGGATTGATGATTCAACTTAAAATATTTACGAAAAAAAACTATTACAAAGAAATTATACAGTGTTAAGGATATAACTTATTAAAGTGAAAGTAAATCCCATTGTGTGGGTTCTTTAGAATATCACCATCAGGACCAACAAGTAGAAATGCCTCCTATTAATAATGGATTGGCAATAATGGGAATACAGAGCACGACTAGTGGATTGGCAATACCGAAAATATAGAGCAGGGTGAGTGCTGATTGGTGTTGTGGTTTTCATATGGGTTAACTCTGTCGAAGTTACTCAGGTATGTACTACTCGAACCTGGACAACCAGAGAAGGATTTTGTGTGTAATTTTCTTCATATCTAATAGGTTTTATAAAGAGTGATGAATTTAATATGAAGAATCAATCGAATTAAAGGGCAAATTATCTACCTTCCCTGCCCTGAATGTGCATCATATGACGGGGACTCGCCCCACCACCATTATATGTGCACTCTATTATGTGCTCATTTGTTTTTATTCCTTAAAAAGCCCCAGTAAGCAGATCATAGAACGACCTATTTCCACTCTCATTGTTAACAACAATGCATGCTCTTGATGGTCATACGCTGGAGCCTGTAGTGGAAACTAGCTCTAATTGATGTACACTTGAAGGTTACTGTGTCACTTGCCCTTGTGATGGTCACAAAAATGGTGGCTCTGTTCCCACAAAACAAAAATGCTCCTCAAAAACACCAAAATTTCCCCACCCTACATTACCCTACCCTACCGTAATGTGGGAAATGGAAAAATTTTAAAAGCTACTTAAGGCTATGCAAATATTTTGAAATAAAGAGGAATACTAGATCAGAGAGTGCTGCGATATGATGTAGTGTAAGGTTTATTGGTTCTCTGGTTCACAAAGTTCGAAGGGTTTATCTCAATATTTAAGCCTTCGAATGGATCAGTAGCGAGACTGTAAAATTGAAGTGCAATGGCTGTGTCTTCTTCATATTTGATAGATTTCTCTTTGGAAGTGAAATGGCTGTGTCTTCCTCATCTTCGTCTTATATTTTGAATTCATGCGGGGCCATCGAATCCTTCACTGACAGGAACATCTGGAATCAGACCAAGAATTTTTACATAAAATGCTTCCCCGTTCTTTTCTGCAAAATCTTCGGCTTCGAGGAGGCCTTATAGTCATCCAACATTGGCGGATGGATTGCACAGACCTCCAAGCATTTCGTGAATTATATCGTAAATCTTATCTCACCGTCTGGATCTTTGTTTTCGTCAATCTTTGCCACAGATGAGGCAATTGTGGTTCACTATGTGTTTCCAAACAAGCACCTTCAGGTCTGGATTCGTCCCATGCTTCATTCGGAGAGGGGTTTGTTTATATTATCTAAAGTATGCCCTGATTTATTTAAAGGTTGATTAAAGGAGGATGTCCATGGGGGAATATTTCAGATGTAGTTGAATACATTTGAGTATTTTATGTTTTGGTTTTCTTATTATGCTATATGCAAAGATAATTATATTATACATCGTTCGGATTTAGAGGAAATGAAATGGGGGTTTAAGAAAGGTTCCCGGTCGCGTTTCGTGAAATGGGTGTCTTCTCTGCATAGTTTGCACGGTAGCCATGACAATAGAAGGCCTGTAAATTTCAATTCTAGCCCTTATTTTCATCTTTTGAATTTTTATCTATTCAAATTTGTTCCTATATATAATTTGTGTGCTCCTATTGTGTTTGCACACCTTTTTTTCGAGGAGAATCCATCGATATTTCCTCGTGCAGAGTTTATTTTTCATACCTTTGTACAATTTTGGTTGGTGAATGATGATTTTTTCCCTCGTCTTCATGGGTTTTCTAGTCTTTTGGTATCTTGTTACCTGTTAAAAACCGATATTAGAGGTATACTCTCCCCAATGTAGAAATCACGGAGGCTGTGAAAATATTGGTCAATTATGTAAAAAATACTTTGTGTTGTCCTCAAGAAGAGTCAAATTCTGGATGGGGAACTGCATTACAAATGGATACCTTGAGATTCTAGTCATTTTCTTTGCCACCGATCACTTTTTTTGTGCCTGCTACATGGTCCCTTATGCTACAGAGGCCTTTGTACATGTTTATATTACGAGCTTTCAGTTATTGGCCAGTAGGTTCTTGTTTGAAGAATGCTACACCTATTATTGATCTATGGTTGGATTATTTATAGCCTTGGAATATTGGTGCAGAAGGCGAAATAATTCATGCTCTCGAAGAGGATCATTATTTGGAGGCAGAGAATAATATGCTTAGGATAGGGATCAACCATTATTTCCACTTTCAGGGAGCTTGCTTCATTATTTTATCCTAAAGTATAACCCTCACTTTCCATGACAAAAAAATTGAGGTACCATCTAGTTTCTCCTCAAATATAAGGTAAACTAAGCCCATCTCTAATATATAATGCACAAACTTCCAAATAATAAAATTATTTAAGAAAGATTGTTGAAACCCTCTAATTGATGGCCCTTATTTTTTGCATTTGAATTACTATTGTAAATCCTTTATAGTATCACTATGAAAGATAGCTTTGGTACCATGTAAGCTTTTCAAGCCTAAGTGATTGTTGTCCTTGTGTTAAATAACCCAAACAAAATTTCATTAACAGCAGAAAAATAAATTTCATAACATTGCATCGATCACACAAATAGTTGAAAAATGAACAATGGAAAAATAAAATACATACACATGGATTTATCCTTCAAATCAATTTTTCAATATTTTGATCAAAACTTACAAGGTGACCTCTGCAACCTGATTTAAACAAGTAGTTGTACAGTCAATAAAATCACCTCAAACAATAGTTTATTCCCTGTGAAAATAAGCTACAGTTACAAGAATATAACCTGATCTATTTATGTCTTTCCTGAATAGCTAATCACTACGTACAACTACAATAGTACAACCTGATATATTTCTTCCTTTCTTGGGTAGAAAATCACTCTTTCTGCCTCTCAATAACTGAAGCACACTCCATAAATACACTCTATGTTAAGACCTAAATGTGTATGTACATATTTGATGTATGGAATGTGCATGAAGAAAAAACATTGGTCCCATTTGTATGGTTTGTTGTACTTGCTGGACTCTTTAACATATTTTCTTTTATTTTCTTCTAGATGCACTCTTCCTTCCTCCAACTCTCTTGATTTCTTCTCATGTGCATGAGATCTCTCTTATATGATCTTATTTATGTTTTTAGAGAGGATAACTAATATCCCCAATTCTAGGATTACATTGACTTAAAAAAAAATAGTACTTTCATTTTTATTTTTATGTAAATATTACAAAATAGAATTAGTCATCACCGTTCCAAGGTGCTCATTAAAGAAATTCAGACATTCACATTGAAACCTGAAACGTGTGCAATGATTTTATGCTTCAACTACATTTCTCAATATTTTGTAGCAGCATCGACCTTCCTATTATGTTCTCTAAAAATATGTGAGGAGGAGATTTTCTAAAAAGAATAACTAAACTCCTTTTCCTGTCTGATCACATCCTTAATAAGTATATTTCCATTCCTCTGGGAGCCAGAGCAAACCCCTTCCCCACCACCCACACACATAGAAGATGGTCTGGTAAGATTAAAACTAGCATATATTCATCTTAGTGTTAAATATCTTAAGTCCACCTTGAGATTTTTAATCTAAGGTTGGGATGGATCCATGCTAAAAGGTGAAATTAGACTGAGGCGGGCTTAAAAAGAACGCAAGATTGAGTTAGAGACTTTGATTTTAAAATCAAGTTGTTATTAATGGAATTGTTCTTAGCTCTTTTGGAAGGTGGAATCTGGTTACATTTATCTAATGTTCACTGGTATCTTTTCCAACAATTCACATGTGCTAGGCATGCCTTTTATACAAACATTGTCACAACAGTTGTTCCGATGAAGAGTTGGATTTTGAAAACCTCACTTTCTACCTGACCTGTAGTGAATATAATATAATATAAATGATGCATCATAATGACTAAAAATTTCTAAATGCTCAAATATTTACATTATTATGGTTTAAATAAATCTAAATTGACATAATCTGGTGGAACAAGTTGACATACTTTGGTGGAACGAGCTACCTATATTTTGTGGCATTTTTGGGAAATTACATAATTCAGAAAATAGTGTTTTGCAGCATGCATTCCCATGTTCTTTGTTCTTAGATATTCTCTTCTTTATTTTCCTTTATCTATAATTTGTTCATAAACCATGATTACTCGAATTTGGATACAATTGAGGAAAAATATACTGCAGGAGATAATGGTACAGAGAGGCCTTCTATGTACCAAAACAATGTTGCTGAACTGTACATTCCATTGACAAAGAACTGCTACTATACCATATTCTTTACTTCATAGTACAATATCCATGTTTTCTTAGACCATTTTTTTATCCACTTTGTGTTCATTTCATAGGAACTAGGACAGTGCCGACTGGTTTCAAGCTCAAGGGGAAGAAAAGAGGTGAATTTCATGATCACATTCTGCCTTCAGAATCAGTTCTATATCTTGATGACTTTAATATAATCTAAGATCTCGTAGAGATGGTTTTTTTTCACACCATTGATAGAACCTATATTTAATTTGCAAGTTCATTTTAAACTTCTATAGAATCCCATTGTTATACTAGCTTTGGGGCCTCATCTATTTATTCTCTTTGTTTTTTTCTTTTCAAAGCTTTGATTCTAGGAAATCTATCAAGCACTTGCTAAAAGAGAAAAATGATCTTGAACCAGATTCTCTCTTAAGCAAGAGAATGATAAGTTCATTATGCTTATAAAATTTTCTTTGATTCTAGTTTAACAGATTATCATTAAGGTTGTCAATCCTGCATCCCAAGAGTGTTTCTGCGTCAGGGTTGTCAGATTTTGTGGATCAGGTGCACCAAATGTTCTCTAGGAAATGGTGCATCAAGGACCATGGTTATTTATTTCTTCACTGTGATGGTAAAGACAACAGTCATGATTCATCATTAAATGTTAGGGAAAGGTAATGAGGAAGGGATCACCATAATGTTCTTTTCTATTATGGTTTTTTTAATCTCATTTACTGTATTCTTTTTTATAGGGTTTAGAATTGTTAGTGAATGGATGGGTTTCAAGGCACTCATTTTTTCATGGTCATAGGATCGAAATCCTGTAAGTATCTTACTTACCTAAATTTATAAGTATAGGTCAGTGTTCTTGGAGCCTTCAGTATCTTCTGCTAAAGTATAACCCTCACTTTCCATGCCAAAAAAGTTGAGGCATCATCTAGTTTGTCCTCACATATGAGGAAAACTAAGCCCATCTCTAACATCTAATGTACAAACTTCCAAATAAGAAAATTATTTAAGAAATATTTTTGAAACCCTCTAATTGCTGGCCCTTGTTTTTTTCATTTGAATTACTGTTGTAAATCCTTTATAGTATCACTATGAGAGATCGCTTTGGTACCATGTAAGCTTTTCAAGTCTAAGTGATTGTTGTCATTGTGTTAAATAACTCAAACAAAATTTAATTAACAGCAAAAAAATAAATTTCATAACATCCTACCGATCACACAAATAGTTGAAAAATGTGGAAAAATAAAATACATACACATGGATTTCTCCTTCAAATCAAATTTTCAATCTTTTGACCAAAGCTTACAAGGTGAGATCTACAACCTGCTTTGAACAAGTAGTTTTACAATCAATAAAATCATCTCAAACAATAGTTTATGCCTTGTAAAAATAAGCTATGATTACAAAAATACAACCTGATCTATTTCTTCCTTTCCTAAATAGCTAATCGCTACGTACAACTACAGTAGTACAAACTGATCTATTTCTTCCTTTCTTGGGCTGAAAATCATTGTTTATGCCTCTCCATAACTGAAGCACACTCTATAAATACACTCTATGTTAATACCTGAAGGTGTATGTCCATATCTGATGTATGGCTTGTGCATGAAGAAAAGACAGTTGTACCAGTTGTATGGTTTGTTGTACATGCTGGACTCTAACATATTTTCTTTTATTTTCTTCCAGATGGCTCTTCCTTCCTCCAACTCTCTTTCTTTGTTCTCGTGTGCATGGGATCTCTTTTATATTATCTTATATTAAATCCTGTAAGTATCTTACTGAAATGGGAAAAACACTGGCACTGACACTGGGATCATTAGTGAAAATAATCATGGAAGATAGTTGCTATGGATATAATGATCAGTGGCAAAACTATCTTCTTGCTAATTATCCTTTTTATAGCTCTCTTGTTGTTCACTTTCTTGTATTTTTCCACAAGTTTGTGCACATCGATACCAAGGCAGTTCTTCAGATGACTCACAAGGTGCATTTCTCTTTCCTTCATTCTATTATGTCTTATTGATAGTATCAAGTAATAGATGAATAAACATTTACTCTTCAAGCAAGATCCCATGGTTATTTAAAGCAAGATCCCATGGTGGATTAAAGGGACTTATTTTAAGGTAGGATCCACAATTAGGATTATTACACCTGGGATTTGTATCTCAAAAATTAGGACACGAGAAATTTACTTGTGGAACTATGAAAATCAATTAATTGGAACTTCCTCTTGCATGGAAATAATGACATTGCAGGGAATATGTATATTGCTACCTTTTAAACATTGAATTTGCCTATGTAGTCAACTTTATATAAACAATAAAAAATCAACATTAACAACAAATGATCCATTCCTGATAGATTAAGTTATGAAAAACCTTCATACATGTAAATGTATGCTTAAACTTGATATAATTGTTTATTAGGTTAACTATCCTTCTATTTTGCACTCAAATGCTTTGTATGTGAAAAGTACCTCATGTTATTGAAACTTAATTTGGTTGTTAATTCAACAAGCAAAGTATTTTTTTTGGTTTAAATTAGAGACATTTAGATTAGCATCTATGTTTTGGATCTCAAATGCTTTGTCTTAAAAATACTTTCCAACATATCATTTTATGTTGACAAATTCATCATAGTTTAAATAGTTGTAGACAAAATTTCCAATCAAATACCTAAGCACACCATCTATTTATAGTCTATTGTGGAGGGTCATTTCCATAAATGATTTTTGTTAGTGAGACTAATCTCTTGCTCGAGAGACAATGGGTAAATCTAGCCTGAAATCGTCGTACTTAAGTTACTTCTATTTGATAATTTAGCGTGCAACTTGTTGGGGTTCCCATGTTTTGGCCCGATTGGCAAGACCAAAAGATGAGACAACATTAGAACCACTTTCAAACCTAAGGATCTAGCCCTCCTGGGTCCAGAGAGGGATCTCTCTATATGAGCAAAGGTTTTTGTCTTTGAAGCTCAAAGTTAAGATATTAGGCTAGTTATTGGCACGGGGTTTGTTTGATTTTTTGTTTGTTTGGTTGCTGGGAATCAGGAAAGAAGGGTTCAATATAAGACAAGGATGAGCAAATATGATTCTAGGCAAAGGAGAGATAACTTCAGGTAACATTCAAGACTATTGGGCAAATGGAGTCAAGAAAGGGTTTAATTGCTATTCAATATGCAGGCTTTAGTTAGACTAGTCATCTAAAGCATTGGATCTTAAAGATGATAGTGTGGTATGAAAAGTAGAAAGAAGGTGAAATGCAAGGAAACCTCCAAGGTGACATTTCAGAGTTGAGGTCCAGGGACAGGACATGCCATTGAACACATGTGATCCCAACCTAAAAGGTAAACTCTTCAGATGAGGAACATTAAAGATTTAGAACAGAAAATTAAAAACCTGAGATCAGGGAGAGAATTTGAACTCTCAATGCTTCGGCCTCCAGCTTAAGGGAAATTAGAAGGTTTTAACCAATTAAAAAGGATCCTAGTGAGATAGAGATCAAATTCTAGACCTCCCAGGGTTCCCAATTGATTCAATTAAATCCTAACAAGAACATCTAAAGACAGATTTCATTAATTCATACATCAGCTAGCAATATATTAGACCACTACACTGGTTAAATTAACTGAAATCAATCCTCGGATAACACATATAGAAGAAAATATTGAAGGAAAGGATAGCAGAAACATAGGGTACCTGACAAGGGTAAATCCTATGCCATATTTCTGATGCGAGCCATAAGAAATAAAATGAGATGAATTACAAGGTAAAACAAGTACAAAGATAGAAAAACATCACCCGCTGCTTTAAATCAGGATCCAAAGAAATGTGCTTGTCATATTAAGAGCAACACCAGTCATGTACAACATTGCCAACAGCTTGAGTATTCAGTCTAAATACATCTTCCTCAGCCTATCTGACAACTTTACACAGAGACTGTGTCTCAAAGGAAATAGCTTGCAATTCTCAGATATCCGATCAACAACCTTTACAATGTTTTCTCATGAGTTTTTATATCTGAAAGAGAGGCAGAGGAGGTAGGTGAAACACTAAATGAAACATTGAAGCAGAAAATGGAAGAATGGCTTGAGGCCCATTCTGTTTTAATGTCTGAGCATTAATCTTTGGTACTCTCTGGACGAAAGAGTGGTCCTCGACAGGCTGAATTTTACTTTAGGTATGTTCTTTGATGTACTTCGTTGTAGTACTTCTGCAATACTCTGTTGAATAAAGAAAGGTAGATAAATGAATTCAGGTCTGCCATAATGTGTAACAAATGCTTCTGGTAACCTTAGGACTATTGTCAGGGCGGAAATATTCTTCAGGAACACGGTATAGAACGAAAGCAGTATGGGCAGTTCGTCCTTTCATGGGAAAGAACATTCTGCTGATGGTCACACTGATATATTGTTTTCTATGCATTAGGCCTTATTAGGCCTTCCATTTGGGTCATGAGGTCTTCAAAATGGTATTTTTCCTTTCCATCATTGAATTAAGGCTCAAAAATCTTCAATTACAGGCCTTAAAATCTCTGATCTTTCAATGATACTCATTCCGCTCCATTACTGTCTCTGTCAATGAAAAGTGAGCTTCGGTGGTGCTGGAGAGGTTTTATCAGTTTTGAACACCGTCCATTAATGGAGAATCACATTTCTAACAACTTCCCAGGCTCTTCTTTGTAATGTCAAGCTCCGAAATTAGTCTTCCCTGCGTTCAGTGTCACTATAACAGTTATTGTGAGCAGCGGCGGTTTCCACCGCCTGCAACCCTGCAAAACATGCAAAATGTTAAGAAATCCATGCATAGGGGCAGATGCTGTGGAGGAATGTGAGCATGGCAGCACAACATGGTGCAAACGGTGGATGTGAAAAATACTGTGGAAAAATGTAGTCAGACAACAGGAAATGTATGTGGAAGTCAGCGAAATGGAAAACTTTAATGTGAAACATTAAAATCTTAATGTTTGGCGGGATGGCACGATGTTTAATGCAAAACCCAAGGTTTGGGCCTTTGAACGAAAAACATAGAAAATGCCCGGAAAACATATGAAATGGGTTGATGTGGTCGGACCGGGCATGGGTGGAGGGCGATTCATTTAGGAGCGTCGGATCTCAGGAGGAGATCGACGGCTACGATCCAATCGAGGGGAACATTGAGAGGGTCGAAATTCCGATGAATGATGGTGCGATCGGTTTATGACCATCAGATCTTACGTAAGATCAACGGTTGGGACTGTGTCTAGGGATCGCAATCACAATGGGCAGAGGGCAATAATTTTAGATCCTTCGATGGGCGATGGTGCGATTGAGCGCCAGCCGTCAGATCTGGAGATAGATCGACGACTCACATGCAATCGGAGGGGTGAATGGAGAGGGACGATGTGTGCGGTGTGATTAGCACTGGATCGATGGATTAAATTGTGGATCAACGGCGGAGAATATAATCAGGGGATCGTAATCGCAAAGGGCGAAGGGTGGCATCGTTTGGAAATTGTGATTGCGATCAGAGTGGGGAAGCGAGGGTCGTAGGATTAAAGGGGAAATCAACAGCGGGGATTATCACCGGCAGATCGCAATCAGGGGGTGCAGCGGGTGGAAAAGTTTAAGAATTGCGATTGCGATTAGCGCTGGTTGTCAGATCTTAATAATATCGACGGTGGAGATTACGGCGCGGGGCTACAGACCAAACCCAATCGCATTGGGATTTCTTCGTATAACACAGAAAGCGCTCACCGAAAATTTGCTATTGCGATTAGCGCCTAGGCCTTAGCGCTCGGGGCATATGGGAAGTGTTTAAGGGGCTGGCTAGAAAGGGCTAAGCCATTATATATGAAAAGAGTGATTTTTAGCCAAAAAGGAGGGGTTTTTAAGGCTAAAAGAGGAATTCGATAGAGGTAAAAAAGGAGTTCAAACTCAAATGAGGGGACCTCACTTGGTTTTAAAGGGGAAATGGGTGGTTTAGGAGATTTTGGGAGGGATTTATGGGGTAAAAAAGGGGGACTTTGACAAAGGGGAAAAAGGGTTAAAATGGGACATTCTGCAGGGATACAGGGGTCAAACGAGGGCCTTTCTGAGCACAGTTATTTTCAGTCAATGAGGCTTTCTGGATGGAAACAGTAGTGAGGGTATTTTTGAAAGGAAATGGACATATAGAGGCTTCAAGGATGAGATATTTTCATAGTAAATGTATCTCTTGAACACTCAAAACAATCTAGCCACCTATTTGCTGGAGAAAAATTTCATAGGTGGCTAACAGTGGCTCCACATGGGGATGGCTTCTTCTTGAAGGAGTCAAGAATTCAGAAAATAATCTTTGTGGTAGGCCAGATGCCTAATGTTTGAGCCATCTTCTCTTCTTTGATTTCATCTATTACAAACATGATGGATATTAATCAGCAAAAAACATTCCCTCGAACCATCTACCTACCCATCCTACAGTCCTAACATTTTTTCTTCAAGGTGCATTTGAATTGGCAGACCTTATTCATCATTTTTATTGAAACATAAAACACACTAATCTAATTCTACCCTTATCACTCCATGAGACCAGATTAAACTGTTGGCCTCACATGTCTCTCTACCTAATCTAATATCCGCTGGGATTAAACTGTCCAGCAGATTTCTTCTCTACATTCTACAACATAAATTGAAAAACAGTCAAAATAGGATTAGACAGTCTAGTTTGCTATGGATCCAAGGCATAAAGACAGTTGCACATGGACAAAATTTGCAGGAAACTGAAAACAAAATCTTGAAGGCTTGAAATTTGAAACATTGAAGCATCCTTCCTTTTTTCGTGACTCAATTTTTGAGCTTGTTAGAGTCACTTTCCTTTTCATTTCAGCTCTGGTTTTGGGCTTGTTAGAGCTAACTCTTCTTTCTTCTTTTCTGGTTCAGATTTTGGGCATGTTAGAACCATTTGTCTTCACTTCCTTGGCTCAGGTTTGATCATGTTAGAGCCAATATTTTCACTTCAGAGGTTCATGTTTTGAGCATGTCTGAACCCCTCCTTCCTTTTTTTTTTGAAACATTTTTTCTTTTTTTCTTGAAATCATAACACAACAATGGTATTTACAATAGAAATGGAAACTGGAAATTGGAAATCATAAGTAGTAGTGTTTGAGCATCCTGCCATTAACAGGACCCCCAAACAACTCTGTACCATCTAACTCTTGTAGAAAAAAGGCATTTGGACCCACGGTGGCCTAGATAATGTATGGAACTTGCCACAAACTGTCAAACTTTCCATGCTTTCCTTTTTCCTCTCTCCTTGAGTCCCATTTCAGAACTTTATCTCCAATTTGGAAGTCACATGCTTTTGCTCTTTTGTCAAAAAGCTTCTTTATATTTTCCTAAACTTTGATAGCTCTGTTATAGACCTCTTCCCTTGTTTGTTGGAGATGAATTGTTTGGTTTATCCTTCTCACCATACTTTCTTCTTCTGTCTGAATCTCTTGAACCAGTTTAATCACTCGTACCCCAAGGTTGGTAGGAAACACTGCTTCTGTTCCATAGACAAGCTGGTATGGTGACATGTTACTGGATTTCTTTGTTGTAAGCTTGTTAGCCCACAAATCATGCACTAACTTGTTGTGCCATGATTTCTTTTTCTCTTCGAGCAGCATTTTGATAATGGTCACCAAGCTCTTGTTTGATGATTCAGCTAACCCATTACCTTGTGGATAATAAGCAGTTGAATGACTGAGTGCTATTTTATACATGTGACAAAAATCAACCATTTTATTGGATCCAAAAGCAGCAGCATTTCAGTGATTATTTTTCTTGGGCAGCCAAACCGAGAGAGGATGTGGTCTTCTAGGAACCTAATGATGACAGAATATGTGGCATTCCTAGAAGGTATGGCCTCTATCCACTTAGTGGAGTAGTCTGTGGCTGTTAGGATCCACTTGTGTTGTGCAGAAGAAGCAGGGTGTATTTCTCCTATGAAATCTAGGCCCCATTGCAAAAAGGGACCCTCAACAGTGATGGGTTGTAAAGGGAGAGGAAGGAGCTTTCTTTTACCTTAAAAAATATGGCATTTATGGCAGGAAATTATCATCTTATGGATGTCATTGAAAATTGTAGGCCAATAATAGCCAGCCCTGAGTATTTTGTTGGCAGTGGCTTTCCAGTTCAGGTGGCCTCCACACTCTCCTGCATGGAACTCCTGTTTAATCCTCTCAACTTCAGTTTTAGGCAAACATTTAAGAAATAGGCCATTTTTACTTTTCCAGTATAAAAATTCATTCAGTATGCAAAATTTTCTGGCTTTTAGCTTTAGGAATATGGCCTTAGTCTTTGATAGTTCAGGAGGGGCATTGAGGTTTGTGAGCACATACAGAATATCAGAATACCAAGGAGAGTTCTGAAATTTCTCCTCAACAGTGGGATCAAGCAATCCTTCCTTCTCATCCGAGGCATCTACCATGTTAATGTCTAGGGCTTGTAAATTTGATTCAGCCATTAACTGGGCTAAGCCCTAACCTTTGATCAGTTTTGTGGGTTTTATCTCAAGGTCATACTCTAAGATTACAGCAATCCACTTGCCCCTCTTTCCATCTGGATCTTGGGACAAGATGTCTTTGACCACGATGTTTGGCACGTAGGCTCTGGTGTGGGAATGCAGAATGTACACCCTAAATTATTTCAAGGCCTTGACTAAGTCATAGGCCTTTTTTTCCATTATGTTCTATTTCAAGGGTGTGTCCCTCGGAGATTTGCTAAAGAAAGAAATAGGCTACTCCATTCCCCCTGGATTTTTTTGCAGTAGAACTGCAGCCACTGTATGCTCGGAGGCAAATGAAAATATCAGGAAATCTTTTGAGAAATCAACGCTAATTAGGATAGGAGCTTGGGTGAGTGAAAATTTAACTGATTCAAAATATTTTTTATCCTCAACGGTCCATTTAATTCGTACACCTTTCTTCAGCATGTTGGTCATATTCTTGAGGTGTTCAGCTAAGTTGGGAATAAACCTCCTTAGGAAGTTTATTTTCCCAATAAAGGACTGTAACTCTTTGATGTTTCTCAGGTGCATGATTTGCAGTATTCCCTCAACTATTTTTGGGTCTACCCTAATTCCCTTCTTAGATATGATGTGGCCAAGAAGCTTACCTTCTTGCAGCCCAAATATAGTCTTTTTAGGATTCAATGATAGACCGAACCTTCTACATTTTTCAAACACTCTTCTCAGATGTTTTAGGTGTTCTTCTTCAGTCTTGGAATAGAATGTTATGTCATCTAGGTAGATGACAATGAAGTGCCCTATTTCATCTGAAAAGGCTATGTCCATCGCTCTTTGGAAGGTTGCACCAACGTTCATTAGTCCAAAGGGAATTTTAACATACATAAAGGTGCCCCATGGAGTGGTAAAGGCTATCTTGAGTTGGTCTTCTGGGATTACTAAAACTTGGTTGTAACCTGAAAAACCATCTAACATGGAGATTCTTTTTGAGCCTACTACCTTATGAAGAATGTGTTCCATTTTTGGCAAAGGGTAATTGTCTTTGAGTGAGGCTCTATTAAGATTCCCGAAATCAATACATAGCCTGATCTCCCCTGTTTTCTTTCTCACAGCCACTAGGTTGGTACCCAATCAGAGAACCTCACAAGAACTATTATGCCTGCCTCATACATCTTCTTAATCTATTTTTCAACTGCAAGCAATTGTTTTGGGTTTATTCTGCGAAGTTTTTGTCTGAAGGGCTTCAGATTTTCTTTCAAAGGTATTTTGTGCTGTATGATGTTCGTGTCATAGGCCTTTAGGTCCTCATATTTCCAGGCAAACACATCAATGAACTCCTTGAATAGGTACATGTACTTTCTTTTCATGTTTTCAGGTAGGGAATTAGCCAATTTAATCATCCTGGGTTTATCTTCAGTGCCTATGTTGCATTCCTCGACATTAGAGTCTACGTATTCTATAGTGGGCTTTTTTGCTACATCGTTGAAGTCAAAAAGGTCTTCTAAAGGTGCCATACCTCAAGGTATGTTCTTATCTTTGGTCTGCAGCACCTCTACTTCCTCACCGTCTGTGTTTTCACATTTTTCGTTTGGATTTCTAGTCTGTTCGTTCAAAGAGTTTATTTCTATATTACAGGGTGTTTCTCTTTCGTATGAAGGCTCTTCACTTAGGCAGCTCTCGTCGGATTTTGAGTCTGAATCAGAAAATTCAAACTTGTCTCTGCATACCAGGAAATATTCAATCTGTTTATCGCCCTCAAAGACCTGCCAATATTTTTCGTTTTCCGACACAGCAGGTCTGAATTTGGTCTAAATGATGATCTGTTGGTCATTGGGAGGCTCGTGATACGAACTAGCCATGCAGGCTAAACCATTTGCAATTGCATTCTGACTCCTAGGGAAAAACACCAGGTCGTATTAGCATCATTCCTGTATGCTCTCAGCCTAGGATGTTTTGTTGTGTATTCACCATTCACTTGTTTAATGATCAACTCAGAGTCTCCATGCATAGTTATCCTAAGGGCTCCTAATTTTCTCAACAGATTCAAGCCTAGCATAAGAGCCTCATACTCTGCGATATTTTTTGTACATTTGAAATGTAGGTTACAGGCATGGCTCTCGGCGTAGTCACTCTCTGTGTTATGTATGCACACCCCTGCTCCAGCAGTTCTCTTGGTGCATGACCCATCGAAATTCATTTCCCATAAGGGTTGGGTCTCGGGCTTATCATAGTTTTGATTCTTGGTGTGGTGTATGAGCTTGTGAAGGGCGACTAATCAGTTGACTACATCGTATTTCTATCTCACTCTGAGCTTCGTTTTTAGTGTACTACCCATAGGTTTCAACATCGTTTTCTTCTGAATCTAGAGTAGCCATTATGTTAAAGTCTATGGGCCCTGTCTCGTTGTTCTTATCTCTGTTTTTGAATCCTGGCTTCTCCAAATATTCATCATTGCAAAGGATGAAGGAGTCAATATCTATGTGTACAGAGTATAAAGGTGAATTTTCAAGCTTTTCAGGGCTACTGACTAGGAATTTCATTTGTGCCTCTCTATACAGTCTTCTAAGTTGGCTAAGGACTGGGATTGTGGCATATGCCCCATCCATCTGCATTGTACATTATAGCTTGGCTCCCCATGACCTTGACAGCAACATGCCATACTTAGGTAGCACATCTACCACTACAACATCCATGACCATGCATTTAGCTGGAATCTGGGTTAGGATTACACATAAATCTTTGATAAGGCCAAGACACATTACTCTGCTAGAGTCAAATGAATATAGGTCTTTATAAGGACGGGTTATCTCTAGGCCTAATATTTCCATAACTATCTTAGGCATCAAGTTGTGTGAGGCCCCAGAGTCATGCATTGCATTGTGGAGGATCTTATCATGGATATTGAGATTGATATAAAAAGGAGGTACTACCCCTTCTTGAAACTTCCCTTCTATCTTGGGACCAAATAAAAGGGCTAGTTGATCATCACTCAAATTGATTGTGTCACTGTTCTCACCTAGATTTAGTGCTTTAAAAATTTGGCCTTTATATATATCCTGAGTGGCCAGCTCAGAGAGTGGGACAGGGATTTTAATCTTTGCAATCTCACTCTCCAAATTGAAAGAGGACTGATTCCTTGGAATGTTCAACTCTGTTTTGTTAGCCACCATCTTGGTGGCAGAATTAGTGGGCTGATTTTCACTATGTACAGGCTTAGGAACTGTTTTACCAGGAGCACTGACTAAAGTGCCAGTGCTGCTAGTTGGTTGGTTATGTTTATCAGTTTTTTGGTTGTATTTTTCTTTTTTCTTCCCAGAACTCTCAACTGTTGATTTGTTACTTTCAACAGTTGCTTTAGAATTTTCTTCAGGCCTTTTCTTGATGGTAATCTTGGAAGTTTTGGGTTTGGAATTGTCTAGGCTCTTTTTTCTTCTAAGTTCATACTGTTCCCTAACCTGCATGATGGAATTTTCAAATCCTAGCCTGTAATCCTCAGATTCCAATCTTTCCTCATCCCAATATGAGGGTAAGGGTTTATCTTCTTCTATGGAACAATTGTGGATTGGATTTTCTACCTCAAACATGTTTATTGTGTTTCCCTAAGACTCTTCTATGATTCCCTCATATTCATCAAGAAATTTCTCTTGAAATGGGGGAATAACTTGCTGATTTGATTCTCTTTGTCTGTTGGGAGTGGTATTGTTTCTTCTAAAGTTCTGGTTCTGGTTATGATTTTGGTTTCTGTTCTGGTTACTAACTGTGACAACCATTTTTTCCATCATTTTTTGTATCTTTTCCATGTTTTTGGATAGGCAGTCATAATTTGGATCAGATGTGGAAGCTACAGTGTCATCTCTATATGTTACTCTCTTCTCAGCTCTCAATATTGCTTTCTTCTCAATCAAGTTAGCCTCTACACTCACTGCTCCTTTTTTCATGTCTTCCAATGTGTCGTAATATCCCTCCCTAAGTTGGTAGGCCATGTCAGCATCAAAGCCTTCAGGGTATTTCACTAGGGCTAAACCTTCGGGAGGTTTCATGTGTGGGGGAGGAGCATTGTAAACACTATTGAACCTTGTAGATTAGTCATGGACACTCTCTCCTACATTTCTCTTAAGATTATTGTATTCTGCTAAGATTTGGAGAGGGTTGGCCTTAACTTCCCATTTGTTTATGAAGGTCTGATATAAAGCAGGAAGATATTGGATACTATTAGGAGGTAGGCCTTTGAACCATTTCTTCACATCACCTCCTAGGCTTTTGGAAAATATTCTCATTTTGACCGTATCATCATCTATCTCCATGTAGTCAAAAGAATCTTCCATCCTATCTACATGATGTTGAGCTGTGGTAGACTCTTTTGTAGTGAAGTGTGGGATATTTGACTGATAATCATTGGGTAAGGGCACTAGAGGCTGAGGTAAGACCAGAGGTGCATACCAGGCTGCCATGCTAATGTTATGAGGAGGTAAGAAATTGGTTTGAACAGCTGGTATATGGATGACAGGGATTCTAGGACCAGCAGAAGTCTGTTGGGCGGATCTAGGATGATAGATCCCCAAGTTCTAAATGAAGTGAATATCAGGAGGTGTAGATGGAGGGGTTCCTCTGTCGCTAATGTGTTGACCACTATGAGATGGTGAACCGGGAAGCTCAAACTCTAGCTCTTCTAGAACACTAAATGACCCAGCTCTTGGTAATCTATTTGGTAGGTCTAGGTCAAAAGGTGGGACTAAAAGAGCTGTAAATTCTTCCAGTGCAGAGTTAGCTCTATGGATGTGGCTAGAAATAGTTGGTCTTATAGGTGCAGGAGATCTCTTGAGGATGCTCTTAGGGTTGTCAACTATTTCAGGTGGGTTTGGGTTAGGATAAGCTCTTGTGTGAATGGTTCTTGAAGCCAGAATGTTGTTTTAAAATCAAGCAGCTTAACCCTACTTGTTACTTCTATTATGGTTGATGTTGTTATAGAGGCTGGTCTCCCAGTGGAGTCTTATGTGAACCAAGATAATCAGCAGGCCTACTGATCACCAGTGAAGTCTTTGATTTTTAAGGAACTATGGAGTCGCCAGGTGGAGGGTTTAGGATGCTTCTGGGGGGTACATTGTCCACCACAATGCCTATTAGATGCCCCTTTTCAAGGATATCTTCAAAACACAGTAAACTCTAGCCAGAGATTGACTGGGAGGGCTTTTACCAGATATGTCACCTCTAAAAGAGTGTGAGATCTGGAGGCTACCTGGCCCTTTCCAGACTCTATCTAAGAGTGTCGGAGAAACACAACAAATGGTGTAGAAAGTGAATTGCAAATGGAAGTGTTTCACTACCAACCTTACCAGAGTTTCTAGGTTTTTTTAGGCTCTTGTGATGTAGTAGGATGGAAAATACTCAGAATTTCCCCAACGGAGTCGCCATTACATTGGGGTTCCCATGTTTTGGCCCGATTGGCAAGACCAAAAGATGAGACAACATCAAAACCACTTTCAGACCTCAGGATCTAGCCCTCTTGGGTCCAGAGAGGGATCTCTCTATATGAGCAAAGGTTTTTGTCTTTGAAGCTCAAAGTTAAGATATTAGGCTAGTTATTGGCACGAGGTTTGTTTGATTTTTTGTTTGTTTGGTTGTTGGGAATCAGGAAAGAAGGGTTCAATATAAGACAAGGATGAGTAAAGAGGATTCTAGGAAAATGAGAGATAACTTCAGGGAACATTCAAGACCATTGGGAAAATGGAGTCAGGAAAGGGTTTACTTGTTATTCAATATGCAGGCTTTCAGTTGGGCTAGTCATCTAAAGCATTGGATCTTAAAGATGATATTGTGGTATGAAAAGTAGAAAGAAGGTGAAAGGAAAGGAAACCTCCAAGGTGACCTTTCAGAGTTGAGGTCCGGGGACAGGACATGCCATTGAACACTTGTGATCCCAACCTAAAAGGTAAACTCTTCAGACGAGGAACATTAAAGATTTACAACAAAAAGTTAAAAACCTGAGATTAGAGAGAGAATTTGAACTCTCAATGCTTCGGCCTCCAGCTTAAGGGAACTTAGAAGGGTTTAACCAATTGAAAAGGATCCTAGTGAGATAGAGACCAAATGCTAGACCTCCCAGTGTTCCCAATTCATTCAAATAAATCCTAACAAGAACGTCTAAAGATATATTTCATTAATTCATACATTAGCTAGCAATATATCAGACTGCTACACTGGTTAAATTAACTGAAATCAATCCTCGGATAACACATATAGAAGAAAACGTTGAAGGCAAGGAGAGTAGAAACATAGGGTACCTAACAAGGGTAAATCCTATGCCAGATTTGTGATGCGAGCCAGAAGAAATAAAATGAGATGAATTACAAGGTAAAACAAGTACAAAGATAGAAAAATATCACTCGCTGCTTTAAATCAGGATCCAAAGAAATGTGCTTGTCATATTAAGAGCGACACTAGTCATGTCCAACATTGCCAATAGCTTGAGTATTCAGTCTGAATACATCTTCCTCAGCCTATCTTACAAATTTACATAGATATTCGATCAACAACCTTTACAATGTTTTATCATGAGTTTTTATATCTGAAAGAGAGGCATAGGAGGTAGGTGAAACACTAAATGAAACATTGAAACAGAAAATGGAAGAATGGCTCGAGGCCCATTCTGTTTTAATGTCTGAGCATTAATCTTCGGTACTCTCTAGACGAAAGAGTGGTCTTCGACAGGCTAAATTTTACTTCAGGTATGTTCTTTGATGTACTTCGTTGTAGTACTTTTGCAGTACTCTGTTGAATAAAAAAAAGCAGATAAATGACTTCACGTCTGCCATACTGTGTAAAAAATGCTTTTGGTAACCTTAGGACTGTTGTCAGGGCAGAGATCTTCTTCAGGAACACAGTATAGAATGAAAGCAGTATGGGCACTTCGTCCTTTCATGGAAAAGAACATTCTGCTGATGGTGACACTGATATATTGTTTTATATGCATTAGGCCTTATTAGACCTTCCGTGTGGGTCATGAGGTCTTCAAAATGGTATTTTTCCTTTCCATCATTGAATTAAGGCTCAAAAATCTTCAATTACAGGCCTTAAACTCTCTGATCTTTCAATGATACTCATGTCGCTCCATTACTGTCTCTGTTAATGAAAAGTGAGCTTAGGTGGTGATGGAGAGGTTTTATCAATGTTGAACACCGTCCATTAATGGAGAATCACGTTTTTAACACCTTCCCAGGCTCTTCTTTGTAATGTCGGGCTCCGAAATTAGTCTTCCCTGTGTTCAGTGTCACTATAACAGTGACTGTGAGCAGCGGCGGTTTCCACCGACTACAACCCTGCAAAACACGCAAAATATTAAGAAATCCATGCATAGGGGCGGATGTTATGGAGGAATGTGAGCATGGAAGCACAACATGGTGCAAATGGTGGATGCGAACGATACTATGGAAAAAAGTAGTGAGACAGCGGGAAATGTATGTGGAAGTCAACGAAATGGAAAACTTTAATGTGGAACATTAAAATCTTAATGTTTGGTGGGATGGCACGATGTTTAATGCAAAACCCAAGGTTTGGGCCTTTGAATGAAAAACATAGAAAATGCGCGGAAAACATATGAAATGGGCTGATGTGGTGGGACCCGACATGGGTGGAGAGCGATTCATTTAGGACCATCAGGTCTCAGGAGGAGATCAACGGCTGCGATCCAATCAGGGGGGGAACATTAAGAGGGTCGACATTCCGATGAATGATGGTGTAATCGGTTTATGACCGTCAGATCTTACATGAGATCAACGGCTGGGACTGTGTTGGGTGATCATAATCGCAACGGGAAGAGGGTGATAATTTTAGATCCTCCGATGGGCGATGGTGCGATTGATCGCCAGGCGTTGGATCCGGAGACAGATCAACGGCTCACATGCAATTGGAGGGGTGAATGGAGAGAGACGATGTGCGCGGTGTGATTAGCGCTGGACCAAAGGATTAAACTGTGGATCAACGGTGGAGAATATAATCAGGGTATCGCAATTGCAAAGGGTGGAGGGTGGCATCGTTTGGAAATTGCTATTGCGATCGGAGTGGGGAAGCGAGGGTTGTCGGATTAAAGGGGAAATCGACGGCGGGGATTATCATCGGTGGATCGCAATCAGGGGGTGCAGCGGGTGACGAAGTTTAAGAGTTGCGATCGTGATCAACACTGGTCTTCAGATATTAATAAGATTGACAGTGGAGATTATGGCGTGAGGCTACAGACCAAACCCAATCGCATTGGGATTTCTTCGTATAACACAGAAAGCGCTCACCGAAAATTTGCAATTGCGATTAGCACCCAGGCCTTAGCGCTTGGTCTTAGCGCTCAGGGAATATGGGAAGTGGTTAAGGGGCTGGCCGAAAGGGCTAAGCCATTATATATGAAAAGAGTGATTTTTAGCCAAAAAGGAGGGGTTTTTAAGGCTAAAAGAGGAATTCGATAGAGGTAAAAAAGGAGTTTAAACTCAAATGAGTGGACCTCACTTGGTTTTAAAGGGGAAATGGGCTATTTAGGGGATTTTTAGAGGGATTTCTGGGGTAAAAAAGGGGGACTTTGACAAAAGGGAAAAAGGGTTAAAATGGGACATTCTACAGGGATACAAGGGTCAAACGAGGGCCTTTCTGAGCATAGTTATTTTCAGTCAATGAGGCTTTCTAGATGGAAACAATAGTGAGGGTATTTTTGAAAGCTAATGGACACACAGAGGCTTCAAGGATGACATATTTTCATAGGAAATTTATCTCTTGAAGGCTCAAAACAATCTAGCCACCTAATTGCTTGACAAAAATTTCATAGGTGGCTAACACAATTTATATGCTTCCTGTTTTGGACGACTTCTGCAAATAAGGATTGAGTTTTGCATTTTACATCAGATAGTTACTTTTCTAACTTTGTATAAGTGGCAGAGATGTTGAATGGAGATGGAAAAACTTGTGATCCCAACCCAAACCTATTTTGAAGAATTTTTTTTTGGTATATTATTATACACTGTCAAGGGTTCCCAACAAAAATTGGGACTCATCATGGAAAATTGGAACAAGGATATAGTTATTTTAATATTTTTCACATGTTTGCTGTCTTTAAATTATAAAAAATCATAATGCTTTTCTTACCAAAAAAATTCCTAAACTTGTGTAGTAAGTCTATTGCCTTCAATGAAAATTGAAGACCTAATTTTCTCAATTCATTCCTTATAACTGTCAGGATAATGTTGATATGCCAATAGTCGGACTTTGTAATCCATTCTCAAGTTACATAAGAAGTGAGTGCAGCTCAGTGTTACTTAGGTGGATCATGGTTGGGTAGCAGTGGTCTTGCATGAAACCTTGTATTTCCTGCTAAGTTTGATGATTTTTTTTTCTTTCTTATTGAAAATGTTCCAAGATTTCAATATTTCACTGTTTTAGCTTGATCTTCTAATAGGTTCACTTTGATAATGGTAATAGTTGGTTGTATTATTTCCAATTTGTTTATTTTATCCAGATAGAAACAATACTTGAAATCCAATTTACATTTGTGCATTTTCATTGTATATTCATGGTCACCTTAATTTTCAATAGGTTTTTTTATTTGGATAAGATTGATCTCAGTTTATACTGGTCTTCATAGAACCTGTATAATTTTGTTTGTTAATGTATTTTCTGACAAGTATATCAAATGAGATTCAAAAGGGTGGACTATGATTATTCATAGTTGAATTTCCATGTGTATTTCATTGTATCATTCTAACTAAGATATGTATTGGAAATGGCATATTTTTTCTAACGCATCCTTTGTGTTATTACCTCTATTCTTTGCTTTTCCAGAGAATAGGTTTTATAATTTGTTAAAGTCTTTTGAATTCTAATATAATGTTATGTTTTCATCTGTAGGTATTAAGTGTTTTGGTGTCTTCAAAAGAGCTACTGTGTCTTATTCGAAGCATATATTTGACATACAATGATGTGAAGTCGCGAAGTGCACCATGCTGCTTTGACAGTTTGCATAAGGTTGTGCTTGTCATTCGAGAGCAGCTACATGTCTTCCCTCTATGAGCTATATACTGTTATGATGTAGGGTACCATTATCCAATGCACCATTTTTAACAAGGTTTTGTTTGGAAAATGTCTCATTATATTAAGAGGTTTCTTTGTGACAACTACAGGACTATGAGGGTGATTTATCAAATTTTGAGAAAGGCAATGAACTTACTCACTCTCCTTCACATAAAGAAACACAAATTTTGCAACTTTTCAGCACCAGTGATAGTGGAGGCCATCAAATTCTAAAGGTGAGTTTTGTGAATGGTTTCTTTCTCCATTTTGCAAGACTCATTTGGCTGATGGGGTAGGTTTATAATTTATTTTGTCCATACATCAAATTTGGAACTTTACAAAGATAACTCCTTACAAAAATTAATTCAACACAATTATTATTTATGCCATTATAAGGAGGCAATTGCATTATTAATTGTTTATATTAATTTTTTCCTAGGGAAATATGTTCCCATAACTTGCCCACATATTAAATGTTCCAAGTGAGGAAGTTGGTACCTTGTCAGAGTATGATGGAATCCCCATTTCTCCCTCATTTCCTTGTATTTTTTTCCGTATGAGGAATGGAATTGACTTCTAGTTGAAATACCAGTTGGTAACTGGACATAACTACTTGGGAATAGATCTTGTAACCTCCCTGGGTATTATGCCTTCTGTAGAAAGCGTCGAGAAAACTGAGCTATACTATTGTGTTAACTATTTATTACATATGTACAAACATGAAATCTATATTTATTGGGATTTTCTATAACTAAAATGGAAATGAATTATACAAGTTTTCCATATAAAGAGCTAGAATGAATTTAAATGTTAGGTAGTTGGACACTATTTTATTCAAGAGGAAAGTTGTGCTGGAGTATATTGTTCATCAATATTTTGACCATACTGCAGAGCTCATCTTCAAGGTATAATTGAAATTTGATTAAACTTGGGATTTTAACTTCTTTTATAAAATTTGATTTTTTCTAAAATTAGTTGCATAAGAATATAGTTTTAAAAAACTGATTTCTAATTAATGTTAGCTGGATAATAACATAGTTCTAATTTAATTTTTCTAGTTGGAAAATATTGAGTTTCTGAACTTTATAGATGATATTTTTTTGGGAGGGAGGTGGGAAGGTAATTTAAAGGCCTTTTATTAACAGATGATGATTACCTATGATTAAACCTTCTGTATGCCTCTGGTCTGCCACTAGGGAAACTAGGCCATTTGCAATACAGGAGGTCTCATGTCCAAAAAATATACATTTTCCAAAAATATACTGAGTTCTAAAAAATACTACAGTGCCTTGGCTTAACAACCACAAAATATAACAACATATAATCCTACTATAATTGTAAAGATAGAAAACATAAATTTTCATGAAGAGACTAGGAGGTGGAAACTTCCACATCTATGGGTGCTTGATCACCTAGACTGTCTGGATGAGTTGGGCCCTTTCCATCCAGTAAGACCGTTTTGATCCTTGCCAAATTAGTTCCCATAACTTTGTTCATCATCATCAAAATTTTGTTTTTAGTGTCATTTTTGTCAAGGAGCACCCTTCCCAGAAACTGTCTAATTGTAATGCTCATCTAGGTGGCATGATCCAAGCATTGAATTGCTAGAGACCTTTGGTAAGTGTGACGAATGGGACTGGTACAACTACTCTTGATAGATGGGCTTTTAGCAACGAGGCTACGATACCACTCAAATTTCCATTGCCAATTTCCAACCCTCCAATGCTACTAGACAGTGTCAATTCACACAACAATTGATGAGCTTTCGGGTTTTATGTATGCCCTCGGGTGGCCTTGCCGCAGATAGAATCCACCTTAGATATAAGTGCCCTGACCAACTAAGGTGTAAGGACTTGATGAGAGGAAAAAAAATAAAGAGACCCGAGAAGGAGTTGATCCCAAGAGGAGGGTAGCCCAAGATGGCTTGGTCCCTCTCTCAAACCACACCTCGACAAAACCTTGCACCACCATAAACAAAACCAGAAAACCCATAAAGTAGCAAGAAACGACAGAGGATGCCCTGGATTCAGCATAATCAGATAGAAATTTCCATTTTAAATAACAATTTCCATCATGAAACAAACTTTCCTTTGCAAAGCTTCCCAAATCTGAACTGAGGCCTTGCAAAGGTCGCTTCTCGCATGGGAGTAGTTTGGTCAAGAGTAAAAGCATCATCTAAGATAATGAAGGGAATTCCAAGTTCCAACTGTGTACATGTTCTCATGAAGTGGTGTGGTGGGCACATCTACCTTGCCCACTGCTCAAGGTGACAGAGGCCCATCCAATCCTACTTGTGGCTTAACTTTGAGTGGCCATCCTCTTTCAGTGGGTAGGAATGGTGGTCCATGACCCGGGATCTTACTGCATGAGTATGGCATCAACTTACAACTTAAGAATGAGGCCAGTAGAATACTGGGTAAGTTGAGTTTTGAATGAATATTTTTGTTTCTAGATTGGAGTGAATGCTATATTTTCAAAGCTTGAAAATTCTGATTTTGACGATTGAGAGAATGCTAGACAGATTCAAGATGATGGATCAGTTAAAAATATAAGACATGCTGAAACAATTGTAGGTGCTTGCTATAACTCATGACATTGTTGACCATCTTGTCTTATAGCATACAAGAACAGTCAGGGTCTTCTTGTCAAATTTGCTAGGCTGTTGGGTAGTTGGTGCTGAACTAAGGATCTTGAAAATTACAAAATTTTGGTTTGACGTTAACAGATTTTGATGTTAACAGATTTTGATATGAATATTTTTTAGAGTAAAATGTAACTGCAGATAAACTTTTCATTTTCCTCTTCTGGGCTCTTGGTGTGTTCTCTATATGGATTACTTCATAGAGTGTATTTGTATAGCAGTTAATTGAAGGTGTTTTTATGACATCTTTTAAAGTTGTTAGAAGGCAGTTTTGGACCAGCTTTAAAACAGTCTTGTAGTAGCAATTGAAAGTTTTTTTTAAAAAACCTTTAAATAACCCTTTCTAGCACATTGAAAACATTTTGATGATGGATTTAGAGCAGGTTTGAATATTTAATTTCGAAATTTATTTGAATCATTTGAAGAGCTAGAGCAATGTCCTTGGAGCGACTATTGAAGGATCTTCGATACCATCATTACTATGCCATTATTCTGGGACAATTATATTAGTGTTCCTTTATGTTAGTGTAACTTTCTTTTAAATTTTAACCTCCTATTACATTCTTTGAAAGATATATAGGAACTAAAATTTCCATATATTTCACTTAATTATTGTTTTCCCCACTCCGCGGCATTACTTTTCACCTCTCAGTGCAAATGCTAGTTACATAGTCATTACAAGGAAGACCTACCTAGTTACACTCTTCAACATTATAACTATATATAATTTTGATGTTTCTAGGTTGGAGATTGTACTATTTTCATTAGAGGATGCTACTATTGAAGCACACAAGGCTCTTGAGTTACTTGTTAGGATTCTCGCAAAATTGGTTGTTGAAGGGATATTCTTTATTCAAGATATAACAAGGGAAAGCAAGGATGGAGGTACATAGCTAGGAAGCTTATTAGAAATGAGGAGATTTTGAGGTATTTCTCAAGAAGAAAATTTCAAGGTAGTCTGCTCACAATTTTAATGCCTGGCCAATTTTGTGGTTTATTTGTGATCTCTCATGTTGACTAGTGAATGGTTGGTTAGTTTTTAGCTCGTGCTCACATTTGTTGGTTCCTGAAGCTTGAGCACTTTATAAAAAAAATAGGCAAAGTCAAACAACACAAATGGTCCACTAGCTCTCTTTTCATTTGCTAATATTATAATGAAGTTTTATTAGAGGTAATGTTTGTTTGTTTATTTTGGTTAGAAAAGGGTTTTCTCTTGGTTTTATGTGGTTTTCAATTTATCGTATGTAGCATGTTAAGAAATGGGAAAGAATAACGTGACATTTATTTTGCAGAAATTGATGTTGAAGGAAAATTGCTTTGACATTGTTGATGTTAAGGTATATGTTGTATAAACTATTTATAGTGTAATTTATGTTATATTCTAGTGTTCATTGTCTTTCATTTCTTATAGTGCATTGTATTTTCTTTTGTTTTCAGAAAATGAAATCAGTATTGATGTTAAGAAGCATGAATTGAAAAAAGAGAAGAGCAATAACATTGTAGCGACAAATGAAAAAAGAGAGAGGAGAACTGGTTTGGTGATACCCTTATAACCAATATCTCGCATAAGGCACACATATAAAGACTGATGATCAAGTCTTCAGAGTTGGAAAATTCACCTGTATTGCCTTGACAACACAACGATAATGTTTTGAAGTGATGAAACATCATTTCATGTGTAAATTGTAGTCCAACTAATATAAAGTTGGAAACTCATATTGTAATATTTCAACATTTCATATAATATAATTTATGTGGTTGAAATTATTTATAGTTGCACTTGATGTTGTTTAGTATTTTAATTAAAATATGTGACTTTGTATTTTCATATTAGATGAACATGCACATTGTATGACATATTCTAAATCATACAAATTAATTTATGTTGATTAATAATGAACACCAATAAAATGAATATGCGACTAAATTAGTCATTTAGAATGATTATTAATGAAATGAATATAAACTACTAAATTAGTCGTTTATATAATGAATAAATGGCTACTGCAAATGATAAATTTGTGACTACAAATGATGACTAAATTTTGCATATATACGACTATTAGTAGCTAATTTACAGTATCTTATAACACGACTAAAATTTAGTCACATTTCTTCGGTCATTAATTGATTCCAAACAATGACTAAAATTTTCATATATATGACTATTAGTAGCTAATTTACAGTATCTTATAACACGACCAACATGTTGGTCATAGTTCTTTGGTCATTAATTGGTTTTCTCGGGTGATCATATAATAATATATTTTGTTGTATATTTGGTCATTAATTGTGACATTTAATGACCAAATTGAAGACCAAATCAATGACTAAATGAATGACTAAATTAGTGACCAAATGAACGACTAAATCAGTGACAAAATGAAAGACCAAATGAATGACTAAATTAGTGACCAAATCAATGACTAAATAAATGACCAAATAAATGACCAAATATACAACTAGATAACAAAATTGAGATAACCAATTAATGACTAAGCTAAAAACGACCAAAATTTGGTTGCGTTATAAGATACTGTAAATTAGCTACTATTGGTCACCGAATGAAAAATAATCGTTTATATGCAAATTTTAGTCATTTTCTTAGTAACAAATTAGCCATTTTGTACTAGTGATATAAGGTAAAAATACTTACATAAAGAATTATATCTTCAAAATACAAATACAAAAGGGAAAATTGATAATAATTCACTATACATTATCAAAATGAATTTATAGGGAATCATTAAAAGTACCGTTTAATAATGAGTAAAGCGTGCCAATAGTGAATACCATATTTTAAAGTAAAATAATAATTATTTTTTTTAATAATTGCCTTACCTATAATTAAGAGTAAAATGACTTCGAATTTCTAAGAGAAGCCTTCTAGCGTCATTTAAGAGACACTTGGTCAACTAAACTGACCAACTACCACGTATGTAACTGTTGAAATTCCATATTGCTAGGGTTACTTCTACAGTTCATTTTCTAAGTTGTGTTAGCATTATGTTGTATACACCAAAATTATATAAAATTCATTTGTATTTCACGGATGATGGAAATATATAATATTAACACAATTATATATATAAGAATTAATTAAGGTGTGTTCCTACTAAGTGCATGGATCTTCATAGACTATAGCATTACTTTGTCATATTTGCCTAGATTGGACTTATATAAAGTTGGCTTTCTAGAACATTTTTCTCCTTCAAAACATATCATTTATATTCCAATGTCCCTTTTCACAAGAATTAGTAATTATAACAAGTTATTTTTATAATTTATATAATTCTAAATTTATACAATTTTATTTTATTTCCTATACTTATAATTGAATATATTAAATTTAATAGAAATTTATATCTTATAATAAAATAATCTATTGGTTCACATTAAATATTATATCTCTTACTTAAAGATTATATTTATACATAGAGAGATCTATGATCTGAAAGTTCATAAATCTCGAATAAAGATCGACTTAAACCTGACTAATGAAATAATGTCCCTTTATTCTAAATACATAATAATAATAATAATAATAAAATCTATATAAAATATAAACGCCAAATTGATTATTTAATAAACATATTCTGAAGCTAACTTTACTGTATACTCCTTGAATATGACAATCTACACTACTCATAAAATACGTCATTTCAAATAAAAAGAAATGAATCTATCAGAAATAATATGTTATATTATTTCCAACGAATATTTGGCACATTAGAGAGATTTTTTTCCATCCATGGTGTTTAGAGAGCTATGTATCTATTTTTTTGTTTTTTCTTTTTTTCTTCTTTTTTTTTTACGAAATAAATCAACTTCTCTCTTGGCCTAAGGGTTAGAGTGAAGTATACTCACTTAAGAGTTCACAAGGATGGTAGGTAATATAACAATATTCATAAAGATGAAGCCATTACAACAATATTTGTCGTCGCATTATAGCTATCTCATAATGTTAGTAGCGAGAATTTGAACACGATAGAGGAAGATAATAACCATTCTGCCCAACCACCCTACATAACTCCAATTAAATAGAGAGCCGCCTATCTATCTCTTTGTTTTTCTCATTAGATCATTGGAACTTGCTCAAAACCATATGTTCCAATTTGATGACCTTATTTGGTCATCTAGTCATAATTCCCCATTAATTCACACATCTTGAATTTGTACGCGGACCTCCCAAACCACGATGAGAAAGTAAGCACCTAAAAAGCGTGAAGTTACAATTAAAACTCTAGCTTTTCAACCCAAGCGAAATCAAAATCTTCAATTTCTTTTGCACACCTTTTCTTTAGGCATCTACATGTCTCTATCTAGATTCAACAACTACATGTGGTAGTCTCCACAATCAATTGTCTGTGATCTAGGTTTGAAAATTATGTTTTTGACGAGCTCTTATAATTTCAGATAGTAGAGGCCTTTGCTTCAATGAATCAAAAAAACGGATTATGGAGTCCTGTCTTTTGATTTTAAGGTGTTAAGGATAATTTTTTTTCTTTTTCTTTCTAAAAATAGAAAATATAGCCTAACGTAGTAGCATGTCCATCCCAATGTCAGCCATGAATCATTAACACCCAAAAATCGAATTTTTGAACCAAGGCGGCCATGGGCCTCTAACTGCGTTTCAGAAGAAACTCGATGGGCCAACCTATATATGTTTTTGGCATTACAAATCGTAATTAATCAGCCAAATCCCATGTCGATGCTTGAATTTCAGAGCTTTGGTCCAATTTGATTAATCGTAATTACATAACATGATGAATACAAATCTGGAAGAAGATATGGAAATGGAGGGAGTGTCTGGAACGATTCACCCATCCACAGGCTCGTCAACATGATCTAAATCTCTCGGAGATCATAAGGAAAACCCACAGGCCTCTCAGACCCTCAATGGTCAATTCTTCTACCACCAACCTTCTGCAATTTAATGTGCAAGAACACTCACTCTGTAATTTTCTTTAAAGAACAAAAATGCTCCATGCATTCCTTCTACGAGAGACAGTGATAGATGCCAGAAATTATCTTCCATGATATATCTATATATATATATATATATATATATATATATATATATATATATATGTATGTATGTATGTATGTATGTATGTATGTATGTATGTATGTATGTATGTATGTATGTATGTATGTATGTATGTATGTATGTATGTATGTATGTATCGCTTTTGTTATTCACTGGTACTACAGTCAAAAGTGACAAATTCCAACACTGATTCTTCAAACCTTCCCTCCTGTTGTTTTGAACTTAAACCCCTGCGAATCCTTTGCTCCCAAGAGGTGCTTGGGCTGAGGCTACGTCGAACATCGTCAATATGTTTATCTGGAATATCCTGTGATGTGGAGGCCATTAAAACTTGTAAAGCCCTTAATTTTCACAATTAACAATCATTAACAAAATTGATACTACACACTCTAGCGTGAAATTTTTGAAGCAAAATATATCAATTCACTATTGAATACTTACCTGGAATCGTATTTTAATATGTTCCCAACCTTCCATGGCTCCCATTCCCATTATAAAACTTCCATTTTCCTCCGAACCTATCTGGGGTCAACCTCTCCGGTCCCTAGATCCAGAAGACAAGTCTTCTAGCCCCTATGCCCAAAACTCCAATAACAATCAAGATCACACTGTGTCTCTGTTAGAACTCACTGCTTTGGTCTCCCACAGTTAGAAATCCCATGACAGCATCTGGGTCAATTTTCCCACCTCACTGACCCATGCCCATCAAGTCCCCCCCCCCCCAACCCCCTTCTCCTTTTATACACAAATCCCCTTTCAAGATATTTATTAAAATATCCTCTTTTAATAAATATCCTAGTCAAATCCCCTTTCAATATATTTATTAAAATATCATCTTTCAATAGAAATCTTAGATTTATATTAAAATATTACTATTCAATAAATATCTTGGATTCCTAAAATATCTTGGATTTATTATTAAATATCACCATTTAGCAAATACCTTGGATTTTATCAAATATCATCTTTTATTTCCATAAGTCAATGCTTTTACTTTCCTTTGAACAATATATTAGTTATATTATGATAGTGGTAGGTATAAATTTTACCTCACAATACATTCATTATATTCTGGTGAGTTAGGTATCTACTCAATACTTCAATAATTCACTCATTACCCTACACTGAGACTTTTCAAAATTTATTAGTGCATATACTAGTGCAGTAGGTGTGATACATGCATATGTAGCTATCATATGCATGTCTCATTTGCATGCTAATATTTATATGTTCCCTATAACTCGATTTGGGTCATTACATTAAAGGAAGGCAGTGATATTTCACAACAAGGTTGAATTTCCTCAAAGAAACTTTATGTAAGAACAAAATTTTCATATACTCTTGCTCTCTTCAAGACAATCTGGCAATCCAAGGACAAGGATATTGGGCATATACACGTCTTTGGGGAATTAGCACTAGCAATTAATTGGATGAATTCATAGGTTCAAAATCAAAATACTTCCATATCTCCCTTACTTGTGTTGAGATTCAAGAATATGATGAACTTAGTGAAAAGAGTCGTCTTCACTAAGTGGGCCTGCAGGCTATTTTTGGCGCAAGTCTATTTTTAGACTATGTCTATTTTTAGACATGATGATCATATTTCAGAAGTTGCGGGATGCTATTTGTGGATGGTTGATCAAGTTGGAAAAATAGATGAAATTCAATTTTTAGAATATTGGGCAAAGTATATTTATATATCGTTGATCTAAAAATAGATGCATGTCAATTATTATTAGCTCTTAATAATAATTAGACACTAAACAACAACTTATTCTCTTGGAGCACTCTGTTTCAGTGCAAAGATGTGGGACATCAGTGGATTGAGGGAATAACACAATTCCCAAGGGTTTACTGGATCTAATGCATGAAGGACTCAATTAGAACTCAAGTGGCAGAGTTATGACACAGTTGGAAGTGTAGTTATGGAGTTGTATTCAGTTTAACTCAGTTAGACTCAGTTGAGCTAGTTTTATCTAGTCTAACTGATTGATACACTAGTGAGAGTCGAGTGAATTAATTATTTAATTAATTCACAAATAATAAGTCATTAATCAACTAAAAAATACAACAGTTAACTACAATGCATGGCAGTTTTATTGGAGACCCAGTGGAGAGATAGGTAAAAGGGCAAGATAGACTATCTGTTGTGACTATAGTGATGCATTGATTACATCACACACACATTGGAGTTGCAAATTAGGATTGCACAGTAAAGGCAATGGTAATTTGAATTCATTCAGATCTATTCTTCAGCAGGGATTGTGCAGTAGAGGTAGGCTAGCAGGAGGGTAGAGATCAGTGCACGGATTTGCAAGATTGTTCCTGATTAGTGTATGACGATTGTACTGTACCGAGAGCTTGATAAGATTTGTATGAGGATTTTCATATGATTCCATGATACATAATATATATTTGGGGTTTTCAGCTTCAATCTTTCCCGGTTAAAACAATTGTTTTATGTGCAATTGTTTTTATTGATTCTTTACATGCGCGTGCAATTAATTTTCTGCAAAAGATTAACAAGTGGAATGATTTAGTATCTTGCATAAAGTTAAATAGTGTGAGATTAGGTGGATCTAGGACATGTGTATTCTTAGTTCATATAATTTCTACATGGTATCGGAACATTTTTAATTTAAGATTGCAATTGTAAAGTGAGTTTGTGCTGGTGGACAATTCGAATTTGCTACAGAAGCTTCTTGGTGCAGAAGTCGAGTATACATTGAAATGTCTTTCAACGGGTTGATATTGGAGTATGCCCTTGACGCGAGCTTAAATTACATAGCCTGGAAGGACAGGATGGAGGCAGTTCTAGAGGAAAATGGACTGAAGGAGTTCATCGATAGCGATGTTCCTAAGCCGGGATCTAGCGATGCTGCATTACTTGATGCCTGGAAAAAGAAGACAGCAAAGATGAGAAGGATTCAATTGGAAGGTGTGAAGGACCATATTGTGTCTAGCCTTCATGGGAAATCCACTCCATTATTAATGTGAAATTTTTTGACAAAATTTCTCCAAAGTAGAAGTGACCAAAGGAAGTTGGCGCTAAAAGACAAGTTCAGAAAAATAAAAATGGAGAAAGGTGACAGTATTTCAAAATACCTCACGAAGTTTTTCCACTGCAAGGATGAACTGGGAAGTGTGGGGGTTACTATTGATGAAGAATACTTGGTGAGCTTGGCTCTCCTTGGGCTTCTGAAGAGTTGGCATAGCTGTGAAGACTCTGTCAATGGACGGGAGAAACTATCACGATGGGAGCGACTTTGGTCGGATCTTGTGCAGGAGGAGATAAGGCGGGGTACCAGGGATGGATCTTCATTGAAGAATGAAGATGAAGAGAATTGTGCTTTGGCTACCAAATAAAGGAAATGGAAGGGGAAGAAACATCCTTCAAAATCCGATGCTAAAGGCAAGAAGCAGGATTTTCCCAAAGTGAAGTGTTTTCACTGTCACGAACATGGACATTTCGCCACTAACTGTCTACAGAAGAAGAAGAACAAGAAGGCTGCTGGATCTGCAGCTAGAGAGGCCATAGTCTCAAAATTTGAACTTGATTTCCCCTTGATCGCATGCTTGGTTTCAAGTTGTATGGTTTCAGTGTGGTATCTTGATAGTGGTGCATCTTTCCATATGACGGGAGACAAAGAGTTGTTTAGTGACTTGGAGGAGAAGGACCTCGAGATGCATATAGAGATGGGCGACGATGGTAGGTATAGTGCGACTAGCATTGGGACCATTACATTTGAGAGGGAGTCTGGTAATCGATTCTTGTTGAAGAATTTTATGCATGTTCTAGGTCTGAAGAAGAACTTGGTCTCAGTCACAATGCTAGAAGACAAGGGTTATGATGTTGTTTCCAGTGAGGGAAAAGCCTTCCTTTGACATAAAACAATGGGTCAAACAAAGAATATAGGGGTTTGAATTAAGAATCTATACAAGATGGAGGTAGATGGTTGCGCTGCAATGGTGGGCAAAGCAGAAGAAGTGGTGAGCTGGGATGAGGGCGAATTGTGGCACAGGAGATTGGGCCATCTTCACCATGGCGCTTTGAAGATTTTGTAGCAGATTTCTACTAGACTTCCCAAGGGTACTCTTGCGCAGTCAAATAAGTGCAAGGGATGTACTATGGGTAAGTTTGTGAATACCACCTTTCATGAGAGGGAGAACTGTGCTTCGGTGATCCTGGAGAGAATTCACACAGACATGTGTGGACCCTTCTCGGTTTCTTCAACAAAAAAACACAGGTATTATGTTATATTTTTTTATGAATATTCTTGTAGATGCTAGATCTTATTCATGCTGAAGAAGAGTGAAACATTCTCAAAGTTCTATGAGTTCAAGGCATTGGTGGAGAAGGAGTCGGGGAAGCAAGTGAAAGCTCTACGAAGCGATAATGGTGGTGAATACATCTAGGGTGAATTCAAAGACTTATGTGGAAAAGAAGGAATTAGAAGAGAACTCATAGTGCCTCATAACCCACAGCAGAATGGTGTCACACAGAGAAAGAACAGAACGACCGTGGGTGCTGCACAAGCGATGCTGCATGACCAGGGCCTACCGATGCACTTGTGGGTGGAAGCATGCAACACTGTGGTTTATGTGTAAAATCGTTGTCCTCATAGAGTACTTGGCATGAGTACACCCAAAGAAGTTTTTACTGGTAAGAAGCTTGATATTTCTCATTTGCAGATTTTTGGCTCAGTTGTTTACATTCATGTCACAAAGGACGCTAGGAAGAAGCTGGAGCCAACTGTAGAATTTGGGATATTTGTGGGGTGCATAGAAACACCCAATAACTATCGTGTGTATTTTCCAAACAGTCGGATGAATGTTTTGCGATGGGATATAAAATTCAATGAGGTGAAATCCATGAAGTTGTCGTTTGAGAGGGAGCTACACTTGCATGCAGAGGAGGAACTTCTTGTTCCCAAATATGAGCCTCTAGATGTGGATCATCCATAGGAGGAGATTCATGGAGTGGAGGAGTCCACTCATGCGGAACCAAACATCAGACAAGGTAGAAATCCAACCACAAAAACTGAGAGATTGAAGCTTGATGCGGCAAAAAATGTAGGATTCCCTACATCACAACGTAGAAAGAGATAGACATCTGACCGATTTACTGGATACATGGCTCTTATGAGAAAGTGTATCGTGACAGAGCCATCTTCTTTTGAAGAATCAGTGCAGGAGCCCACATGGGTAGATGCCATGGTGGAGGAGTATGACTCCATGTTCAGAAACAGTGCTTGGGAGATTGTTCCAAGGCTGGTGGGAAAATCAGTTGTAGGATCAAGATGGATCTACAAGGTAAAGCAAGCTGCTGATGGGAACGTTGAGAAGTATAAGGCAAGATTTGTTGCCCAGGGCTTCTCATAGATTGAGGGGATTGAATATGAAGAAACCTTTGCACTTGTCACACGGTATTCTTCCATACGGACCATCCTTGCTCTCTAAGCACAGATGGGTTGGCACATTCATCAGATGGATGTGAAGACTATGTTCCTTAATGGGATCATTGAGGAAGAGGTGTACATTGAGCAACCTGAAGGATTTGAGATCTTCAGCAGCGAGTCACATGTGTGCATACTCAAAAGAGCATTGTATGGGTTGAAACAAGCACCCCATGCTTGGTACACTCGGATCGATAGCTATTTCACTGGACTTGGCTTCACCAAGAGTGAAGAAGATGCAAACATGTACCAAATTGTGGTGGAGGGTAAGCTTTTAGTCATTGTAATTTATGTTGATGATTTAATACTAACAAGTGATGAGAAGTTTATACACTCATGTAAGGCAGATCTTGCAAAGGAGTTTGAGATGAGGATTTGGGCCTCCTTCATTATTTCCTTGGATTGGAAATATGCCAGTGAGAAGGTGAATTGTCTGTGTCTCAAGGAAATTATGCTCGGGAGATGCTGGAGAAGTTTCAAATGCAAGGTTGCAAGCCTATCGACACTCCTCTTCCAGGAAATTGGAAGAAAGAGGATGCTACATCAGCAGAGGTAGTGGATGCCACTGTTTATCGACAGTTGGCGGGTTCGCTCATGTATTTATTCAATACAAGACCAAACATATGCTATGCGGTGAACCAGCTTTCACAAGCAATGGTTAAGCCTACCAAGCTCTTTTGGAAGGAAGGCAAGCATGTTTTGAGATATCTCAAGGGCACATATGAGTATGGTTTATGGTACAGAAAGATGGATGAGGTGAAGCTGCATGGCTTCATGGATGCATATTAGGCAGGAAGCCCAACAAACAGAAAGAGCACATTAGGAGGGATTTTCAGTATCGGATCTACGACAATTTCTTGGTACAGCAGGAAACAAAGATCTATGGCACTCAGTTCAGCAAAAACAAAACACATGGGAGCAAGTCAAGATGCATGTGAGGCTATCTGGATGAGGAAGATCCTGGTTGGTTTGTTTGATTCACATTTATATCCCACAGTGATACATTGTGATAATCAGATTTTCATTAATCCTGTGTTTCATGATAGATCTAAACATATTGATATCTTGTATCATCATATCATATATTGTGTGCAGCAGAAGATGATGTTGCTTCAGTACATTCCTACGGAGAATCAGGATGCAGATATTCTAACGAAGGCACTTACCAAGAGAAAATTTGAATACCATAGAGGCAAGATCGGGGTGAAGGATAATCCCTATCTTGTTGAGAGGGAGTTTTGAGATTCAACAAGATGATGAGCTTAGTGAAAAGAGTTGCCTTCACTATGTGGGCCCGCAGACTATTTTTGGCGCAAGTCTATTTTTATACTATGTCTATTTTTAGACATGATGATCATATTTCAGAAGTTGCAGGATTCTATTTGTGGATGGTTGATCAAGTTGGAAAAATAGATGAAATTATATTTTTATAATATTGGGAAAAGTCTATTTATAGATCGTCGATCTAAAAATAGATGCATGTCGATTATTATTAGCTCTTAATAATAATCAGACACTAAACAACAACTTATTCTCTTGGAGCACTTTGTTTCAGTGCACAGATGTGGCACATCAGTGGACTGAGGGAATTACACAATTCCCAAGGGTTTACTAGAGCTAATGCATGGAGGACTCAGTTAGAACTCAAGTGGCAAAGTTATGACACAGTTGGAAGAGTAGTTATGGAGTTGTATTCAATTTAACTCAGTTAGACATAGTTGAGCTAGTTGTATCTAGTCTAACTCATTGATACACTAGTGAGAGTGGAGTGAATTAATTAGTTAATTAATTCACAAATAATAACTCATTAATCAACTGAACAATACAGTAGCTAAGTACAGTGCATGGCAATTTTAGTGGAGACCCAGTGGAGAGATAGGTGAAAGGGTAAGATAGACTATCTGTTGTGACTATAGTGATGCATGATTGTATCACACACACTTTGGAGTTTCCAATGAGGATTGCACAGTCAAGTAAAGGGTAATTCGAATTCATTCAGAGCTATTCTTCAACAGGGATTTCATAGTGGAGGCAAGCTAGTAGGAGGGCAGAGATCGGTGCATGGATTTGCAAGATTGTCCCTGATTAGTGTATGAAAATTGTACTGTACTGAGAGCTTGATAATATTTTTATAAGGATTGTCATATGATTCCATGATACATAATATATAGTTGGGTTTGTTAGCTTCAGGCTTTCCCGGTTAAAACATCTGTGTTATGTGAGATTGTTTTTATTTATGCTTTACTTGTGTGTGCAATTAATTTTCAGCAAAATATTAACAAGTGGAATGATTCAGTATCTTGCATAAAGTTAAATAGTGTGATATCAGGTGGATCTAGGACATATGCATGCTTAGTGCATATAATTTCTACAACCTGCTCATCTGAAAGATCTCTCTAGGAAGTTCCAGGTGATCAGAATCTCTCATTTGTTCAAAGAAGTTAGTAGGACAGAAGATACTCTCTTAAAGGAAGGGCTTCAATTGTAGGAGAATTAAGTTCTATAGAAGCAATACAATGGTGGTCATTCGGTGACCTCAAGGCAGCTGGTCTAAAGTCCTTTCTAATTATTATCTTCTTGTTGAGCGTATACGTAATATGTCAGTTTTATGGACTTTTTAATCCATGTCAACACTGTTATTAGACTAGTCATATGTTTATTTAAGGTTGAACATTGAATGGAATTTAAGTCATGGGCACTAGTAATGATCTCCCTTTAGCAGAAGAGTCATTTATTTTCCAGGGCATATGAACAAGTAAACTAAAATCAAGTAGACAGTTAGTGATGAAACACTATATTTTCACTGTGAAGTGTGCACTTGAAGATTGTATTTATGGTTCTTCTCAAATAAATAAAATAAATAAATAAATAGAACATTTTCTCCATGCAAAAAAAAATATTAGAAAAAACTTTGGACATCCCTTGAAAATCATTACATTCCTTCCACTATTTGAGTAATTTCATAAATAAATCTTGTAACAAATAACTCATCAAACAACGAGCATTGCTACTATTGAATTCAAGAATTTATTTGCATGAATTCAATTAGATTTATTATTGAATTGAATTAGGAATTGATATTCTTATTGAACTTATACGCAATACCTTAGTTTTATGGAATTTTTACATTTTGGTAGCACTGTTATTAGACTAGTCATATGTTTTATGTAAGGTTTAACAGTGAGCTAAAGCTAAGTCATGGACATTGGAAATGATCTACCTTTATGATGCAGGGGCATTGGTTTCTAGTCAGCAATGTGAGAAAATTGTCCACATGTTGTGACTAGGTGGGTTCGAGTATGTAAGGAATGTACCAACAAAGGTGTCAATACGTTAGTTGTCTGTTGCACTTAGAGCAGGTAGGGTTAGTTTAGTAACTGAAGAATTTGAATAGTTGATTCGTGTCAGTCTATTTAGTTTCTGTTGATAGAATTATATTAATATTATGTAATTAGGCTTTTATGATAAGAATAAACCGGTCCTCAAGAAGAAGCTGAACAATCATGTAAAAGTTTATAAATATAAATCTCTGATACAGAGTAAAGGGGGGATTTTGCTGTAGAAGACTAAGTCGAGAGGTTTTGCTCTTTGTTTTTAATAAAAGTGTGGACTTGTTGATATTTGTGTGTTATTGGAAATTCCCAAAGGATTCATTCCTTCGACTTTGGGATTTCTGAGTATAAAATTGAAGAATTCAGTTTCTGAGTGAAAATCTCCTAATTACTCTCTGGATGTATCGAACCCATGTCCTCAGTGTGTGAATTGAGTGTATGAATGTTTATGTTTACCGAATGCAAATTATTTCATGTCCTCTTTGTATAAGTGAAATACGCCCTTATTTGTGTGAAGAAGTTATATTCATATCAGATATCAACTCTAATATTGATAAGAGTTCATATAAGAGTTGTGGAGTTCGATTTGCAAGAATCGATACCGATTTTGGTGTTAAGGTTAACAAACAAATAATCAATGATGTTATGGAGAATGCAATGAAGACTGGCGGAGAGCACGTTTAAGTGTGATTGAACGAGGAAAGGTTTTTTCTGTTGAAGGTGGAACTACGAATTAAATGGAAGAGAGGATGGTTTTGAAAAAGCATACCATTTGTTTCACACCGCTTTTGAGTCCGAGAGAGGTTTTAGAAATAAAAATTAAACCCAGTTAAATTTCACCACGTCACCGATAAAATACCGCCCATTTCACATTTTTTTTTAGTGTTAAGGTTTAGTGAGAAAAAAAATACGATTTTCGTCGGATTCGTCTTGTGGAAGATCCAAAGGCAATCACATTTAAAGCTGCACAAATTTTAAGTCAAGGTATGAACCAAAGTCTTGTGCGTTGGAAACTCCTCTAGTGTTTAATACATGTGAGCCCGATGGTGTTTTAATGTTAGTTAAACACTGTTGAACCCTTATTTAAACTGAGAGGGGGGGGGGGGGAATCAGTTTAACACATTCATGGACTTTTAAAACTTTTCATTAAACTTTATTAACACCTTCATTTCATGATCAACATAATGTGTGAGCAATCTTTATTTGTGAGCAGAAATTAATAAGAAGATTAGATAATGTACCAGCAATCTTAATATGTTAGTAGAAAGTATTAACAGAATAGATATACAATGTCAGCACATAGACATCATGCACATAGACACCAAATATAAGTGGAAACCCATAAAGGGAGAAAACCACATCTTATTATTGTTGTGATGCAAAGGCAAGTTCCAACTCCCTCTCACCACTGATTTTTTGTAGGCTCCAACCCACAGGAGGCTCCTACCTCAATTATGCAAGCTACAACTTGCAAGGAAGCTCCAACTCCCATCAATTTTCTACAGGCACCAACCTAGAGGAGGCTCCAACCTCAATCAGCTACAACTGACATTTTATCAAGCTACAACTTGATGTGGAAGCACCAACTCCCATCTATTTTCTGCAGGCTACAACCTATAAGAGGCTCCTACCTCAGTCAGCTACAACTGACATCTATCAAGCAACAACTTGACAGGGAAGCTCCAACTTCCTTACTCTTTCAAAAGAAAAACACTTGCTGATTTACCTTGGATATCAGCTATGTTCTGTTCCTTCTCTTCTGTTGTCCATGAGTCCTCTTATCTACCCTGTATCATCTTTGCATATTCTCAGATTCTCTGTCAACTCCTCCTTCTTCTCTGCTCAGATCCACCTTCTTCTCTGCCTCACTCCTTCATTTCTGCATTCTCTAAATTTTCATAGCATCTCGTTCTGCTCCTCCTTCTTCTTATCTTCTCTGCCTCAATTCCACATACTCCAACCTCACTCTCTAACCTCTCTATGCATATCAATGTGATATTGTTTATAGAAATTCTCTTATGACTGTTAGCATTCCTCAGGGGATTTGAAATGGACAACCATGCCTCTTTGCCTTCTGCCTTCTCATTTCTTTTACCAGCTCATTCAGAAAAATATAACAATATGCATTAATTTCAATATTACAGTGGGAGTTTTGTTTTCCTACCGAAGACTTTCCAATGCATCACAAACAATATAAAATAAATTACAACATTTACATTCACATTTTCAGTTACATATAGAAAATTTTACTCAACCCATTTTATGGCTTCTGGCTTTGCTGGCTTTGTATTTTCTGTTGTTGTCAGGTAATTGTTCTGCCTTCTTCTGCTCACTGTCTTCTGCATATTTTCTAGTTTTCTATGCTTATAAACCTATCAAATTCATTCCTATGCATATTCCTGTTCATATTAGTTATTATACACTATATATATATATATATATATATATATATATATATATATATATATATATATATATATATATATATATATCTGTGTTACAATATATATAACTGCTGACTTTAAATCTGCGTAAATTCCAATGCTTTGGTTTCCTTTACTAGCAATTTAAATAACTGAATGCAGAGGTTTTAATATCGCCATGGTTATAAACCTAATATATGCCCTTTATGCAAGGTTCTCTCCTTCTATTATTTCAAGCAATTAATGTTCATTCCCGGCATTATTATTTTGATATTCGAGCCTTAGAAACCATAACCCAATGGTTAATCAATTATTGAATCGTTCAATATGCATTCACAGCTTTATTGTTACATGCCAACCATAATATATATCAACATATATCAATATTTCCTCAAATCAAATGTTTTAAACCCTTAATCTATTTTCCGATGCGATAATTGCAACTGACCACTTCCAATTGCGATTGATTGCAATTGCAACTTATAGTTGTGAGATCCGATGCTCCGATGCTCCGATGATTCATTGTTCATTGATTTACGATTCTCCGATGCGATTCATGAGGGTCCCACTCTTCTGTCCATTCGATTTACACATACGGAATCAATTCGGGCTTAACGTTTGATAAAATAACATTTTATTGAATGTCGGCAGCTTTGCTTGTGTGCAGAAGTCATTTCTTTATATACCCACGGCTTTATAAACTTACCATTGTTCAAGAGCTGAACTCTTAATATGATTTTGATATTCGAGGACCCGGGTATTTTAATGTGTTCCCCATACTCAGTTTAATTCCTGTAAGGTTCGACTTGACACATAATATATATATAACAACATGTAGATATATATATATATATATATATATATTTATATATTTATATATATTCCCCCATATGTATACTCCTAGAATTTCCATTAACACTCGGGCCCATAATGCATTATAGCATACCTTAGATTTACCCACGAAAATTCCATAAACATAATGCCGAATATATGAAGCTCTCCAATCAAAAGTTACAACATCAATAAACCATGAACTTAATGAGAAAGCTTTATAAGCCTCAACCTTGCATTAAACAACAGTCCTCAACACAAATTAAGAGTGGGGCCCAGCTCTTAAATGACCCTTCTCATCTAACAACTGTGAGCTTATCGCATCCGCTTCGGGCATCCGACGGATGTAAACAAATCTCGCGTGACTTAGATGCATGGGCTTTTAACTCACGATGAGAGTGGTATCTCCAAACTGCTTAAGGCCACGCGTCAGCCTATGGCATTGATCGCGTTCGAATTGGAAATACAGCTTACCGTACAAAAGTGGTGCGATGAAAACCATCGGGTGTTCCAAATCCACTGTCACTATTCACAGCACTCGTGGTTCCTCTCCTTTCCCCTCAGGGTTCCGTCATGCTCTTTATCAAAGTTTCATTTGTAATCAAACTGCTCCGTCGCACAGTTCTAATGTTTCATTTTAGGACCATGCCATCACTTCACAGTTCCTTCACTCCATCAAAAAAAGAGCTTTTCTTTAATTTAGTTTCATTTTCCATTGTTTTGATTCACGATCTCAGACAAGGATAGAACCTCCAACCGGTGAATTTCTCCCGTCAAGTGCATAACTCCACTTCTATGTTGCTCAGACTCTGTGTATGATTTATTCATCAGCAGTCTCACTTTGAACGCTCTTCTGTAGCACTCTGATATATCATCGTCCCTCGACAATCTCTTTCATCCTTCATCATGCAGTGTAGCCCCTTTTTTTTGTATAACGCCGGGGTTTACCCTTGTAGGGTCTTTACACACAGTGATTCGGCTTAATCAGGGTCTGAGAGGGTGAGACCTCTTCACACCAAGGCCACCAATTCAACTTTTTCACAATATAATAAATCAGACATCTAAAAAGAATCAGACATCATTCGAGCAGGGATTACTTAATTCAATTTGTTCCAGAATGCATTTAACTTGACACATATAAATTTGAGACATGTGATTGAAAGCCTGCAGGAATCAATCCTTCCAGTGATCGATTTACTCAATTTACAAGTCAATTAATCACACAGTCACATATACAGATCGGAGTGACCCTGAATTGCTCTGTATAATTAAACTTCAATTAATTTCTCCACATAATATACAAGCCTTAATCACATCTAATTCGAAACATAAAATCCACCTAAATTGACATCTATTCTTCCTTCAATTGTAGGGTTTCATCTCAGAGCCTATTTCAGAGGTTACCATATATCTATTGAATTTAGGCATATTCATTACTCTGTCTCTCCAGATCTTCTATTAAATGGCCCTCTTCTACTGTCCTCACTACTCTGCACCTTGAATAGTTCTCTGCTTCAATTCACTGCCTTTGCTTCCTCTACTCCTTGACTGATGCTTCTCCTTAATTCTCTTTTTGCTGCCTCTGTTACTTCTCTGTTACCTCTATTATCTACTAGTTTTCTTCTCTCTTTTCCTTGTTTCTATTTCCGGTCCTCCTCCATTGTCATCTCCTTTGCCATCAATGAAAACATTTCCAATAGTCTCTGCCTTTGGAATTGATGGCAACCCATCCACCAATAATCCAATAATCCAACATTTCCAACAGTCTCCTCTGCCTGGCTTCTTTTAGAAGACCCTAACTTCTGTTACTTGCTTTTCCTCCCCCTTTGACATCAATGGAAAATGGTTGCACATTTCTTAGAGTTCTTTCTATATCTTCATTTCCTCTCTCTGAGATGTGTTTAGGCCTTCTTCTTCTGACTTTGTACCTTGATGCTCCAAATTGGTGTACAAGAATTGTTGAGAGAACATTTTTAAGGATTATTGAACTTGAATATACACTGTATATTGATACAATTCAAACGCATAGACTTCTTTCACTTGTATAGAGCTGAAAGTGAAGATAATGACACTTCATAGAACACATTGTACCAGCTTTATATAATCAGAGATGTATGATTGGATCAAAAACTAAAATACTGAGAAGGCTTCAAATATACTTTTGTCTCTGTCTGATGTAGTGAGCTAATATATTTCTGTTGAGGAAGATTGTAGATGGAATATGTCTTCTCTTGTAGTACTCATCAGCAGTACAACATCTTTTCAATTCTGATGAAGTCAATATATCTTTTATTGTTGTGGTACATCTTTCTTACCTGTTGGTGATGATATGAGCTAGGATGTTGATAATGATATTACCCTTAATATCTGAAGGTTATTGTTCCAAATGTGATCAATGAATCAACCATAATTTGATCTATGAAATCAAATCCCTTTACTGCTTGCATAATGTACTTTCAAAACAAAACCTTGAGGTAAGATGCATTCAATGTATTTGTCAATCTCACTTATTAACCATACAATTTTCTTTATGAAAAAATGGAGTTATGTATGTCAACGATCAATCTCTCTTTAAATGGTGAAATAGAAGCAAATCCCTTGTGCTGAAGAAGGATTTAGATGAATTAATAAAATAATTTTGAGCTTCAAATGGTAATCACAACTAGTCCTTTATGCTTCAAATACTTTGCCTGTTCTATTAGGATGCTCTTCCTCCTCAATAATTATTTGTTAGAGAAATTTTCCTTTTCCTTCCTGATCTCATAGTTGTTCTTATTACATGGAGCTCTTCTCAGATTGCTTTCATGGGGTATATTTATGAATTGCTCTCCCCCTGGGATGTTGCTTCATATTTTTCACTGTTTGGATATTTGTTTTTTTTTCTAGAGCAGCTCCCCCTGAGACTATGCTAGATTCATTATGTTATTGAGATGATAGGCTCCCCTTTTCTCTTTTCCTTCCATACTCTATTGGGGTTCATCATAATGTCTGTACTCCTTTTTGATTCATAGTTTTTTTTGAATGGATTGGATTTCATCATCTATCTGGAGTTCTTTAATATATATGGCAGTTTACAGTCCTTTTCTTTGTGACCAAGCTTGAGGCATACATAACATCTTGTTTTGTTAAAGTACATTTGAGCTTATGTATAATAATTTGTTCTCCTCCTTGAATACATTTTACAATCAACAATTTTATGTCCAAAATTATTGCATGCATAACAGTAGCCATGGAAATGATTTTTGTACCTGGTGAAAGATTGTCTTTCCAGTTGCTTGCTTGAGGTAGTCTTCTCATATGCTACATATTTTTCTGGTTGAAGTTGATAGGCCTTGTCTTACATTGTGATGCATCATGTCCTGGTTTTTGGCAGGAGAAACAAGTGATACTTTCCATAGGAGGAAAGAACCTTCTTTGACATCTTCCAAATTTATTCAGTTCATCCTCATGAGTGTATGAGCCTTTTTCCGCTGACTGTTTCATCCTCTCATTCTTTGTCCTTTCATGTAGCTGCTTGATTCTGTTTGTTTCTTTACAAATCTTGTTCTTGCTGGCTTCTTCTTTTGTGGGAATCTTTTGAGCTGCTTCATTTTCCTTTACAGGTTTTACAAAGATGATTTCTTGTTATCTTCTACCTTGGGCTTACTGGTTTCACCTTCATATCCTATCCCAGCCTTTATGAGATGTGACCTTTGTGCATTTAGAATCTTGTCCAACAGTTCAGAGATTTTCATTTGAGGAGTATTCATTAATAATTATCTTTGGGATTTTACTAATTTGTTGCTTAGGCTCACAACTTCTTCTTCCAATCTCTCACATTCCAGACATTTCTCTCTCATTTGTTGCAACAGAGCGTCTTCTACTTTCTTTTCCTCTTCAAGCTGTGTCTTCAGACCAATAATTTATTTCCAGCTTCATATTCTTTCTCATCACATATTTGTACCAATAACTTAAGGTCTTTGTTTCATTCTTCAATTTTTATATTTCAGTCATTTCTATGTCAAGTTTGGCTTTTTCTTCAGCTGCAATTTCTTCATGGTTCTTACTACCATTCACACTAGTAGGTACGTCATTTGATTGAACATTTTCCTTTTGACATGAAGTTTTCTTCTTCTTATTTCTCTTCTCCTTCTTGACAATGCAGTCCTCTGTGTCTACTCCACGCATGAAATGAAATTTGTCCCAGATTTCTTTTGCAGAGGTTAAATCCATTATTAACTCAGGATCCTTGTTATGAAGATTGTTGAATATCAAACATTTTGCCTTGGCATTCCTATGTTGTTCTTGCACAGAGGGAGAGTCTGTGCAGTAACCATCACATACAAGTTTCCATACCTCAGGTTCATAAGCCAATAATCCTGTTTTAACCTTATCTATCCATTCAGGAAATTTTGTTGTATTTAACACAGATACGTTTTGATAGTCCATGACTGAACCAGATCTCCTTCAAGCTATTAAGCTTACACCAAAGGAACCAACACTGATACCAATTTTTTAACCCTTAGTTAAACTGAGAGGGTGGGGGGGTGAATTAGTTTAACACATTAATGGACTTTTAAAACTTTTCATTAAACTTTATTAACACCTTCATTTCATGATCAACATAATGTGTGAGCAATCTTTATTTGTGAGCAGCAATTAATAAGCATATTAGATAATGTACCAGTAGTATTAATATGTTAGTAGCAATTATTATCAGAATAGATATACCACATCAACACATAGACATCATGCACATAGACACCAGATATAAGTGGAAACCCATAAAGGGAGAAAACCACATCTTATTATTGTTGTGATGCAAAGGCAAGCTCCAACTCCCTCTCACCACTGATTTTTTGTAGGCTCTAACCCACAAGAGGCTCCTACCTCAATTCTACAAGCTACAACTTGCAAGGAAGGTCCAACTCAAATCAATTTTCTATAGGCACCAACCTACAAGAGGCTCCAACCTCAGTCAGCTACAACTGACATTTTATCAAGCTACAACTTGATGTAGAAGCACAAGCTCCCATCTATTTTCTACAGGCTACAACCTATAGGAGGCTCCTACCTCAGTCAGCTACAACTAACATCTATCAAGCAACAAATTGATAGGGAAGCTCCAAATTCCTTACTCTTTCAAAAGAAAAACACTTGCTAATTTACCTTGGATATCAGCTCTATTCTGTTCCTTCTATTCTGTTGTCCATGAGTCCTCTTATCTGCCCTGTATCATCTCTGCATCTTCTCGGATTCTCTGTCAGCTCCTCCTTCTTCTCTGCTCAGATCCACCTTCTTCTCTGCCTCACTTCTTCATTTCTGCATTCTCTAACTTTTCACAGCATCTCGTTCTGCTCCTCCTTCTTCTTATCTTTTCTGCCTCAATTCCACATACTCCAACCTCACTCTCTAACCTCTCTATGCATATCAATGTGATATTATTTATAGAAATTCTCTTATGACTGTCAGCATTCCTCAGGGGATTTGAAATGGACAGCCATGCCTCTTTGCCTTCTGCCTTCTCATTTCTTTTACCCACTCATTCAGAAAAAAATAACAATATGCATTAATTTTAATATTACAGTGGGAGTTTTTTTTCCTACCGGAGACTTGCCAATGCATCACAAACAATATAAAATAAATTACAACATTTACATTCACATTTTTAGTTACATAAAGACAATTTTAATTAGCTCATTTTCTAGCTTTTGGCTTTGCTGGCTTTGTCTTTTCTGCTGCTGTCAGGTAACTGTTCTACCTTCTTCTGCTCACTATCTTCTGCATATTTTCCAGTTTTCTGTGCTTGTACACCTATCAAATTCATTCCTGTGCATATTCCTATTCACCTTGATTTTGTGTCTCTATATATATATATATATATATATATATATATATATATATATATATATATATATATATATATATATATATATATATATATATATATATATATATATATATATATATTCCGGTTTACGTGCTTACTTTTTACTGTCAAGTCATTCTGTCATATTCCTATTCATATTGATTTTAAATGCTCCTATATATATATATATATATATATATATATATATATATATATATCTGCGTTACAATATATATAACTGTTGACTTTAAATCTAGGTAAATTCCAATGCTTTGGTTTCCTTTACTGGCAGTTTAAATAACTGAATGCAGAGGCTTTAATATCGCCATGGTTATAAACCAAATATATGCCCTCTATGCAAGGTTCTCTCCTTCTATTATTTCAAGCAATTAATGTTCATTCCCGACATTATCATTTTGATATTCGAACCTTAGAAACCATAACCCAATGGTTAATCAATTATTGAATGGTTCAATATGCGTTCACAAATTTATTGTTACATGCCAACCATAATATATATCAACATATATCAATATTTCCTCAAATCAAATGTTTTAACACCTTAATCTATTTTCCGATGTGATTAATTGCAACTGACCACTTCCGATTGCAATTGATCGCACTCACAACTTTTAGTTGTGAGATCTGCTGCTCCGATGCTCTGATGATTCACTGTTCATTGATTTACAATTCTCCTATGCGATTCATGAGGGTCCCACTCTTCTATCCATTCGATTTACACATACAGAATCAATTCGGGCTTAACCTTTCATAAAATAACATTTTATTGAATGTCAGCAGCTTTGGCTGTGTGCAGAAGTCATTTCTTTATATACCCACAGCTTTATAAACTTACCATTGTTCAAGATCCAAACTCTTAAAATGATTTTAATATTCGAGGACCTAGGTATTTTAATGTGTGCCCTATACTCAGTTTAATTCATATAAGGTTCGACTTGACACATAATATATATATAACACCATGTAGATATATATATATATATATATATATATATATATATATATATATACATATAGCATAATGCATTATTGCATACCTTAGACTTACCCACGGCAATTCCATAAACATAATTCCCAATATATGAAGCTATCCAATCAAATGTTACAACATCAATAAACCGTGAACTTAATGAGAAAGCTTTATAAGCCTTGACCTTGCATTAAACAAAAGTCCTCAACACAAATTAAGAGTGGGGCCCAGCTCTTAAACGACCCTTCTCATCTAACGACTGCGGGCTTATCACATCCGCTTCGGCAATCTGACGGATGTAAAGAAATCTCGCGTGACTTAGATGCATGGGCTTTTAACTCGGGATGAGAGTGGTATCTCCAAACCGCTTAAGGCCACGTGTCAGCCTATGGCATTGATCGCGTTCGAATTGGAAATACATCTTACTGTACAAAAGTGATGCGATGAAAACTGTCAGGTGTTCCAAACCCACTGTCATTGTTCACAGCGCTCGTGGTTCCTCTCCTTTTCCCTCAGGGTTCCATCGTGCTCTTTAACAATGTTTCATTTCTAATCAAACTGCTCTGTCGCACAGTTCTAATGTTTCATTTCAGGACCATGCCATCGCTTCACAGTTCCTTCGCTCCAGCAAACAAAGAGCTTTTCTTTAATTTAGTTTCATTTTCCACTGTTTTGATTCACGATCTCAGACAAGGATAGAACCTCCGACCGGTGACTTTCTCCCGTCAAGTGCATAACTCCACTTCTACGTTGCTCAGACTCTACTTACCGTTTATTCATCAGTAGTGTCACTTTGAATGCTCTTCTACAGCACTCCGATATATCATCGTCCCCCGACAATCTCATTCATCCTTCATCATGTAGTGTAGCCCCTTTTTTTCGTATAACGCTGGGGTTGACCCTTGTAGGGTCTTTACACACAGTGATTCGGCTTAATCAGGGTCTGAGAGGGTTAGACCTCTTCACACCGAGGCCACCAATTCAACTTTTTCACAATATAATAACTCATACATCTAAAAAGAATCGGACATCATTCGAGCAGGGATTAATTAATTCAATTTGTTCCAGAATGCATTTAACTTGAAACATATAAATTTGAGACATGTGATTTAAAGCCTGCAGGAATCAATCCTTCCAGTGATCGATTTACTCAATTTACAATTCAATTAATCACACAGTCACATATACAGATCGGAGTGACCCTGAATTTCTCTGTATGATTAAACCTCAATTAATTTCTCCATATAATATACAAGCCTTAATTGCATCTAATTCAAAACATAAAATCCACCTAAATTGACATCTATTCTTCCTTCAATTGCATGGTTTCATCTCAGAGCCTATTTCAGAGGTTACCATATATCTATTGAATTTAAGCATATTCATTACTCTGTCTCTCCAGATCTACTATTAAATGGCCCTCTTCTACGGTCCTCACTTCTCTACACCTTGAATAGTTCTCTGCTTCAATTCACTACCTTTGCTTCCTCTGCTCCTTGACTGATGCTGCTCCTTACTTCTCTTTTTGCTGCCTCTGCTACCTCTCTACTGCCTCTGTTCTCTGCTACTTTGCTTCTCTATTTTTCTTATTTCCATTTTCAGTGCTCCTCCATTGTCATTTCCTTTGCCATCAATGACAACATTTCCAACAAACACAACTTGCATTTATCACGATCTTAATTGTTGTATAAAGGTTCCGAATTTTGGATATCGCTTTCAAGGATTTGAACTGTTTGGAATGTGTATTTATCCTATCATATTTGGAAGGTGTGAATTTTGACCGAAAGATATAGTCACGAGTTCAATGGCGATTTCATAGTTAAAGGGTTTTGTAATATTGTTGCAAGGATTAACATTTTATTGAAGAGCTTTTAATATATCATTTATTTCATTAATCAAATTCCACAAATTTGATAAATGAAATAGAAACAAGACTTTGAAGTAGACTCCCTTCGTGAAAGAAATTATTGAGTGAAGAGTGAACAACTCTCCTTAGCGCCTGCCCCCTATTGGCCATCACTT